>NDXZ01020268.1:2041-12380 GCA_003055125.1 Paykullia maculata
TATTGTAGAAATTACAAACGGAATGACAAACTTATATATACCCTTGTCACCTCTGGTGAAGGGTATACAAATTCTTAACAAGTTTTGTAAAACGATTGGAATTTGAAGAGCTTAACTTAATTCCTTGCAATAAAGCATGCGTGTAAGAGAGTAAAAAAATTGTACAAAATTATTTATACGAAATAGATTGCTACGAATGACAACACTTGTAGGCTTTCATGGGCTTTGGAAAAAACTGGGGGTTTAAAAAAAACTGTTATACCTCAATTACCCAGCAAAAAATTATGATTCCTCGGAAGCAGTTTTGTAAGGCAGAGTGCGGTTGTGCATCGCTTCTACTACTATGAAAGATTACATGATTTTTATATGAGATTTCTCGCTACAGGCCCTGCTTTAGAGCTTCTTAATGATATTTTTGAAGAAACTCTTGAATATATTTATTTTGCACATCACTTTTGTAAGCCAATAGTTTCAAAAGGCAATAATAGCAGCAGAAGGTATGCATTAGTCACATTTACTGCTTCCAAATTAAGATTTTTTTTTGCTGGGGGGTAATAATTGATTTAATTTAATTGTTTTTTATTGCCTTAATCAAACGCGGTCAATTAATGAAATTCTTTTTTCAAATTAAAAAAAAAAATCAATATATTTTTTTATACCATTTTAATTGATACTTTTATCAATATTTGATCAATTAAATTTGCCAATTTTCTAAATATACTTGTTTGATAATAAAAATATATAACATTGTTTTAAATGTAAAAAAAAAAACAAAACCAATATCAATTTTTGAAAATAATCTCTTGTGAATAAAATAATGTTAAATTTAATTTATTTTTATTTTTAATAAAAACAAGTACTTATTTATTTGGTATTGTAATTCGTCATTACAAATTTTTATAATTTTTTTAAACTTTATATTCCCATGCTTTTATATAACCCAATTTAATTCCAACTATATAAAATTTTCCCAACTTAAACAAATACATTTTCATTGTATGTGTTTGTAAATAATATCACAACAAAAGACTTTAGTTAAGAAAAAATAAGAAAATCTCTGTTTCACATGTTTTTCTATTGCAATTTCCCATCTTTCATAAAGAAGCTTAAATTCCCCTGCGAACTTCCAACATGTTACCTACGACACACATACATACATACAAACATATGCATGTATTTGTAAATACTTCCTTAAAAAAAAACAATATTTTCTCTCAATTTTATTTCTCAACGTTTTTTGCCGTATCTTTTCATTTAACTAATTTGACCCATTGCTAGTTTTGTGTATGCTTGTGTGTGTGTGCATGTGTTTTGCATGTAAATCGTTATGAAAATGTATAGAAATTCTTAAGCATCAATGTTCTAAAGTAGTCACATGCTGGTTATCTAACCTATAGAATTTGTGGTACTTGTGTACTTCAGTAATCTGGTACCATTTGACTCCCTCCTTTTGTACGTATATGCGGATTTGGTTGCATTTGTATAATGGAGGTTTCCCTCTCAGACTTGATATGATAAATTACTGTAACAAGAGGCTTCATTTGTTGTTAGATTGTTTGTAAATTTCAAAGTTTGTTAAGTATTTGTATCTAAATAGTTGTATATATAGGACTTACTTCTTTCTGTAGAATAAAACTCTATACACAAATGAATGTATTACGATGTTTTTGCTTTTGTCTTGTCTTGTTCGGTTGTTGTTTTCGGTCTTTGTTCCCTTTTGGAATTTTACAATTTGCAATTTATCATCTCATATGTGAAATCGGGTTACACTCGAGAAGTGATAGATGGTAAATATGTTAAAAGTGTATTAAAAAGTTTTGCTACGTGAAATTTTTAATGGCTTCTTAAAAACTTAATTTTTGCTTTGTTAATTGTTAAACTAAAAGTATTAATTTAAAATTATTTTTAATGTTGCAATAAAAAAGAAATCGGGTTTAACGTAAAAGCTTTACCTTAAAAAAATTACTCGATTAAAAGAAAACTTTATGGAAATCAATATATCATTTAAAATTTTTTTATTAACAAAAAAGAATATCTTTTCATAAAAGTTTTCTGATAAAAGACTTTTTTCTTAAAAGCAGCAGAAATGGTGAATCGATTCAAAACTTTTTGGTAAAATAATTTTTAAAAATAACTTTTTTTTTAAGTTTTTTTTTCAAACTTAATCACTAATAGCTTATTAATAGCCCAGCAAAAAATGATGCAACCTCGGAAGCAGCTTTGTAAGGCAGAGCGAAGCTATGTACCGCTTCCCCTTCTATGAGAGATTACGTGATTTTGCATAGGGGCTCTGCTTAAGAGCTCCTTAATGAGCTTTTTAAAGAAACTCCTAAATATATTGATTTTGCACATCACTTTTGTAAGCTAATAGTTTTAAAAGACAATAAAGGAAGCAGTAGGTCACATTTACTTCCTCTAAATAAGGATTTTTTATTTTGCTGGGAGGTAGGTCTTTATAATTGAAATTATTTTTAAGAGAAATCTTAAAAGAAATCTTTTTAATTACAAGCACTTTTTAAGTAGCCAAACAAACATTTTATTAAGCTTTAACTTGGATTAACATTTATAAACGAAATTTATTTTACATAAAAGCTTTTATGCTTAAAGTTTACTTTAGAAGAAAAGCTAGAGATACATTTAATAAAATGAACTTTCCTTGTTTCAATTACAAAATTATTTATTTATTCTTCTATTGCCATTTGCTCCCACTTTTCTTGCACTTTTACCACCTTTTTGATTTGAGTGTTTAAAACACTCACACTGAAAGCTGAACCAGCTTCATGTTGATTGTTTTTTTTTGTCTTTTCAACTTCTTTTTGTTTCCATTTAGATTTAGCATGTGCATAGAGGAGATAACGAACCTAAAAATTGTATGATGACTTTTTCCTATTTTAAGATCGTTTTATATTTCTTAACTCAATTGTTGCATGCAAGCGTGCAACTCTTAAAAACATGTATTCATTATTTGGAAAATGGGAAACATAAGAAATGAGACAAGAATACAAAGGAAATCTCCATACAATTTGATTGTGGGTACTTTATCATATGGGTTGTAAGAGGCCTGACTTAATGACTGTCAGGCTGCCTGCACTTGATACTTATGCAACAACAGTAAAGTTATTGTTGGGTGTTTTGCGGGAGGATAATAAGGAGGATTTTTTGTTGGGTTAAAGTTTTGACTTGGCTGTGCTGGCTGTAAATATGATAGATATCACGACCAATGTGGTTATACAAAATTGATAAAGAAATTAACATAAATATATTACCGTTCATTATTTAAGACTTGTACAAGAATTATTTGTTTTTATTTAAAGAATTTAATAGTTTTGAGCTAAAAGGAAATTTTAACAAATCCACTACTGTCATTTTAATTAATTTAAACAATTTGTTATTGTGCATTTCTGTCATTGGGCTTAAGCTTTTGTGTATTCAATTTAAAAAAAAACAACCAAACACTTTATTAGCAGCTGTTATTCTACTTACTTACTTACTTGTGCATTTATTGCTTAACTGATTGAAGCCCTTAAAGTATACTTTATCTATACCTAATACCATAATCCCTTAAGTAGGCAATACATTTTAATGGTATTCAATAAAAAACAAAGGTATTTATCTTAAAAGCAAACAACAACATTGCAATATGTATGTTCATTAGATTAAAAAAGAGATACCAAAGAGACTTAAGTTTGTAATTTTTTTACAACTCGATACATTTTTACCTGACACAGTTTCAGTTAATGTTATTTAGAATATATTTGTTTACATACACACAGTTATTTCATACTTGGTTGTAGCACAATGTACCTGTAACAAAACGAAAACAAACAAGAGAGACAATTAATTAGATAATTAATTAACTTTGTGTGAAATAAATCTTAGAATATAGAACATTGATCTAAGGATTTTAGCTTTTAAATTAAAAAAAAAAAATTGGAAGAAAACTGTTAATCTCAAATGTAATGGGATATTTATTTTATCGGAAATGAATGGGCACATAATCTGACAATTAGGGCTAGAAAACATCGGGCAGTAAACATAGAGAACTCGAACCCCTTCCTTGCAACGACGGCAGAGTTGAAAGATTGGGTAGAAAGAACCCACAAGGAACTGTGGAGAAATGAAACAGTTGGAAGAATCACTAGAGTCCTGTGATGTGACTCTGAGGAGGAGAGGACAAGGGAGATCCTGAGTTTAAGGAAAGCGGAACTGAGTAGGTTAATGGGTGCACTGACAGGACACTTCAATTTACGAGCACACCTTCACCAGATGAAGGTGGTGGAGAATAGCGACTGCAGGGAATGCTGGGAGGACATCGAAACGATGGAACACTTTCTATGCCACTGCCCTACTTTGGCATATGCAAGGGTCCAGTGTTTTTCGTCGGACACGGAATGGGAAGCACTGAGAAAGGTCGTTCTAATGACCGAATTTCTGTGACCGGTGCGATTTTTCTCAATCTATTTTCGCTTCTCCATTTTTTCCTTCTTTATCTTTTTCTCCTTGTTCCCGCCCCAAGAAGCGCACAACAAGCCAATCGCAGGCTAAAGTGTATGTCCTTAGGGACATGAGACCCCTCGAGGCTCCTTCTATCGACCTTACCTAACTTTATCTAATTAATTAATTAATATTTTGTAACACTTTCAAAAGCACATTGAGTAGGATTGAGCCAGTTTATCATAAGAAGAAAAATGTATGAGTTTAGTTTAGTATTTTAAAAGTTATAAGCATTAAAGGTTGCCACAAACAAATCAAACTCAATTTAAAATAAAATTGTCTTCGGTTTATCAAATTTGACCCCTTTGTTAATGAAAATGATAATATGTTTTACAAAAGGAAATATATAAACTCAATCCAATAATATACATTTTATATTAATAAATTTTTTAGATTTCACAAGTTTTCTGACAATCTTTATTTCAACATTGAAATAAGCTTTTTAATTAAAAATTAAAATTAATTTTAATATTTATTAGTATTTGAGTAGAAAGATTTTTTTTTTTTAATTTCACGTACAAAAGGTCATCAGATTTTATTGTCCATTTAGCAGAGATATGGCAAGTCGCAGTCACTGACACTTAAGCGGTTTTAAATTAAAATTTTTTTTTTTAACAATTAATGCATTCTCAGCATTTGTTTAGTGGTTTAGTGAATGCTGTTGATTAAATAAATTTGAAAAAAAATTCAATAAAAATGCTTAATTCGGTGATGTCAAATCAAAAATACCCTCTAGCAGTGTTTAAAATTATACGTTTCCTAAGACTTCTATTCGAAGCAATTGTATTTGTCATTTTTTGTAGGATTATTTTTATTTAAACTTTTGCTATAGCAAACATTTTAAACTTTAAATAAGGCAGTAGCAAAAAAAAATTAATCAAAATTAAGCAGTTGCTTTAAAAAACGAAATCATTTGAATTGTTTTGTTTAAAGTTTTTATTTTATTAATGCTACTTTCAGATAAGATAAGGTATATGGCTTAGTGTACATAGTAGCAATAAAATAGCATTGAAGTAGCATGTTAATAACATTTATGTAGCATAGCATAGAATAACATTATGATAGTAACAGAAATTATAGAAAAACTTTTAAAATGTTAAAATTTATTATTATTTAAGTGACAAAAGTTATGTATTTTCTTTGCTGTTCCCCTGCTCCGATTCAAACTAACTTTGACTCGTATTAGGCTATTGGTTATAAACAACGTTATCTAATCATAAGTTTTAAGTAGTATATAACGAAGTGGTGTAAAATAGGTGTAAATAGTTTTTATATCTCTAAAAACCCTATTTGGACTATTACGATTATTAAAATAATTGGCAAAATCGTTTCACATATTAATTAAAGAAATTAATCGCAAAAAAGTAACCAAATCTATCCAACTCTAGCGGCGTCAAAACTCAAACGTTTGAAAACATAACTTCGAAAGTTTGACTCCTTCTTTTTGGATGTTGGTAATTTTTAAATAAATCGGATGGGCAGTACAAAACTTCTTTATATTTTTAGTTACATATTTGCAATCCGCACTAAATGCTCTTTACAAAAGTGATTTTAAGTCATGAGTTTTTGTGTTACGCTTGTACTCACGATTAAAAATTTTTTTATAAATAACAGCCCATTGTTATAGTAGTTTGAAAATTGTTGAATTTTTCTATTTATAATTTGTCCAAATTCTTTTTTTTAAACTTGTCTAATTACGCTGATTTCCAATAATAAACTGTGTCCGGAAAAAATAAATAGTTTAGACAAGGGACGCATCAGAAAGCCACACCGCCTTAAAATATATACACTTTGATGGGTCTTAGGTAATTACTTTTTACTGTTACACACCGAATAACAAAGTTATAATACAAACTATGCCACCAGCTGTAGTGGTGGAGGGTATACAAATTAATTATTAGTTTGATAATTATGTGCAAATGTATTGAGTATTAATTTAAATGACACACATGAAAAAGACTATACATAATCTACACAATAAATAAGTCTGTAGTCTAGATTGCAAAGAGACTCTAATAAGGAATATAGAAAGATTAAATTGGTTACAGTCTTGCCAATAATATGACAACAGTAAATTTTTACATATGTATGTAGTTAATTATATTTCAATGTTATTTCTAAAGTGTTAATTTATTCTTACATTTTCCTTCAATTTTAATATAACAAAAACGCCTCCATAAACTGTCATCAAACAAAATTAATTATAAATCATAAATAAAAAAACATCGATAAATATAAATAAGAAAAAGTCAAAAATACAAATTGTCTTAATATTTCTTTTCTTTTTTTTTTTAAAGAAATGAATAGAAATTGAACATTTTTAACATTTATTTCTCTTTCGTTTATCAGATTAATACTTATATTTAAAAATAAAAAGAATGAAAGTTTTCCTTGTTGGTTCGTTCGTTATTTATGAGCACTATTTTGTTTTGGTTTGAGAAACGAAATGTTAATTTGGCTGTGCCAAATCGCATGTACCCTTTTTTTTTAATGCGTAAGCTTTTTTTAATGAAATGAAATGTATGGAAAAATATTTTTCTTTAATAAAGATCTTAAGTCCTTAAAAATCTATCATCCCTATTCCCCCTGCTTTGATCATTTTTTGTTAAAGAAGATTAATAATAAAGTAACCCTTATTTTGGCGTAAATGTATTTAAAAAAATATAATTCTTTATTTGGCTCGGGCTGAACAAAAGTTGTCAAGAGTCGCACGCCAAGGTTAGAGGACTCATAGTTTTCCAGAAATATGCATAAGGAAATATATGTACATCATTTTTGGTAAAGCAAAAGAGGTAGCCGTGTGTGTTGTGTTTCTACACAGAGGGAAAAAAGACGTTCTAAAACTATGCACGGCTGGTGTCAAATTATGAACGAAGCGGTCTCACTTTTTCGTTCACAAATTTAAGACTAAATGTTGTCAAATTAAGAACGAAATAATAAAAAATACCAAATGTTGTCAAATCAAGAACGAAATGTTTTCAAATCGAGAACGAAAATCTAAAAATACCAGACGTTGTCAAATTGTGAACGAGCTGTTCATCAATCAAGAACGTTCGTTATCGAAATAAGAACGAAGCGTTGTCAAAACAAGAACGGTCATTGTCGACATAAGAGTTGTCAAAACAAGAACGGTTGTAGAAATAAGAACGAAGCGTTGTCAAAACAAGAACTGCTGTTGTTGATATAAGAACCAGGTGTTCTTAGAAAAATGACACCATCCGTTGTCAAATCAAAAAAAAAAACGTGCTTAGCTGACTTTTGACAACGGATGGTGTCAATTTCGGTGTTTTTCTTGGTTTTTTCCCTCTGTGTATCTAAGTGTTTTTAGGACTGTGTTTGCTCCATTCCGGTCTTTGCACCATTTAGGGGCTATACAAATTAATTTTAACCAACTTACGAATATCGCTCAACCGACTTCCTTTCCAATAAGTTTTTAAAAAATATATCCTTTTTGGGGTCGCTAATGAAAATTGTAAAAGTGTAATCAGTTTTTTGTTATCATTTAAAGTTTTCGAAATATGAGACATCGACTTTGTGCTATACTACACTTTAGTTTAAAGCTTCGTCAGCTATTGTGTTCCAATATGTATAAAATCGAATAAAAAATAAAAATGAATAAAAACAACCACAAACTATAGAACTTTCTTTGGTAAAAAGATTGCAAACATTTTTTCGGTTCAGTTTTTTTTAATTGACAATTAAACTTTTAACATTGATTTCCCACAAAAAAAAAACATTTTTTTTCATATAGAACACAATAATTTACGAACAACGATATGTATATGTATACCAATCTATGTACGAACATGTCAGCCGTAGTGAAGGGTATTAAAAGAAAAATCAAATTTATGCTAAAATAATACATACATATGTTTGTACATACAAGTATATGTATGTATGTTGCTTTAATATAGTATATTTTTTGTGATTTGTTTAAACTTTTAGGAGATAAGCCATCCATTTTGACGTTAATTTATGATCGAAAATTAATTTTATGCATACTTACATACACACATACATATATAGATATCTATGTTTTCGAATCTATTTGATTTGCCAATTTTTAGAAAGGATTGATTGTGTGATAAATTGCAAAAAAAAAAAAGATTTTTTTGTTGTAAAAGGCGAACAGCGGACACATTAAATTTTAGGTGGTAATTTAACTATGTAACTTTCGTGCGTATATTTGTCAATGCTTGCTGGCTATTAAACATATTTTTTTAATCTTTTACACAAAAATAATTTATAGGCAATTTTCTTATATTTACATATAAAAAGAAAGAAAAGAAACATAAAAGAACTTTTCTTAAAAGTTATTTAACAAAATATTTTTACAGCGACAGAATTTGATAAAACATTTTTCCATACAAAATATGTATAACAAAAAGTTTTTTAAAAAAGAAGTTAAATCCGTAAAAAAATGAAAAAAGTCTATACACAGAACCAAAAATTTATCAAAATTCTGCAGAATGGGATGTTAAAATGAAGAAAAATCTACGGATTTTTCGTAAAAGAAATAAATTCTGTAAATACCTCATTGTCAACAGTACAACGGAAAACTTAATTGATCTTCTCAAATCCATTACCAAATTAAGACTTGATATTAAAACAATTTATAATTTTAATTGCCAATACTTATGTTAAATTATATTAATGCGATGATACGATGCATTGTTATAATCTTATTCATAAATAGCCACAAGTTGTTATTATCTTTATTAAGAAAACCGTTAATTATTTCAAAACACTCATTCTCCCAAAAACTGATAGTGTGTGGGAGTGTTACTGAAGTATGATTTCCAAACGTATTGAGATTTAAAGGCAATGAATCATTAATAAATTATGGTTGTAGTTTTTTCATGGTTTTTATATATAGTTTTAGAAGGTAATTTAAAAGGAAAACATTTTAGGGTGCTGCTTTTTCATATTTCATTTTAACTACAACCAACCTTGCCAGATGATTTTGTAAATTTCGACTTGTTATGATAAAAAAAAGTTGTCAAGTCCAAAAGTCCTTAAACTATTAATTAAAAAAAAAACATGATAAAATCAGT
Organism: Paykullia maculata; assembly: GCA_003055125.1. Taxonomy (NCBI): domain Eukaryota; kingdom Metazoa; phylum Arthropoda; class Insecta; order Diptera; family Rhinophoridae; genus Paykullia; species Paykullia maculata. The sequence goes on from NDXZ01020268.1 coordinate 11,590, forward strand.
ATTTAATTTGGATACTTTAAATTTATTTAATCAATTAATTATTTTTTTAACTAAAAGAAATTTTTGATATTATAAACACTTTTTTTTTAAATAATAATTTCAATTTAAGGTTAATTCTCTGTATTTGTTAGATTTCGAAACCATTATCTAAATCACACTACATATGTTCCGGACAATATGCAATACTATAATCTCTATAAAATATTCTAATAAATGGTGAAAATAGAAGGTCTTGAAAACAGCCTACTCGATAGTATTTTTTAAGTCTATAGCTTTGTCAGTAAACAATAGTATAGAAATCTAAAGGGAAAAGTAGGGACAATTCTCTAGTCAAGAAATTATTATATGGATTAATCAGAAGAAAAAACAAGACGAGTTTATAGTCTAGTCAATAGATAAAACTAGTCTCCCCAATAAAAGATTTGTTCCAAAGTCCACTCAATTGACAAGATTGAGATAAAATTCCTTGTTATAGGATTTTTTTTTTTTTAATAAATGTTTTTTTATTACAAACTTTAAAATTTGTTTTAAGGCAATTATTTTTGGTTTTTATTCTGGCTCAAGTTCATTTTTTAAAATTTCTTCGAAATTTTATTTTTTATTGTGATAATGAATGAATAATAATTTTTTTTGAAAAGTAAGTTTTTGCCGACATTAGCCGAGTACATTTGAAAATGCATTCCATTCGGCTAGTGTCGGCAAAAACTTACTTTTCAAAAAAAATTATTATTCATTCATTATCACAATAAAAAGTAAAATTTCTAAGAAATTTTAAAAAATTCCTTGTTATA
>NDXZ01020269.1:0-17869 GCA_003055125.1 Paykullia maculata
CGTTGCGTAAATAAAAAAATTTTTTAAATAATTTTTGGAAAATAGGCCATTCAACTCAAACACTAATAAATAATAATTAAATTTTTTGTGAAATGCGCGCCGAAATAATTAAAAAGTTTATTTGCTGCAAACTAATAAACTTAGCGTTCTTTTAGAGTTGCTATTGCCCATGAAACTTCGACTTGATAAGGTCGGTCACGTTATAGCACAAAAGGAAAATTAAAGCAGCAAGAATACGTAGACAGTACCTATTATTTGAATTATGTATCTCCTTAGACACTATTCTAAACACAAATCTAACGTTTCTCTCTTTTCAACTTCTTCTTTTAGCTAATTTAAATGGCGATACTTTGGACTCGGCGAAAGTAATAGACACAGATTTAACAAAGACCTCTAGTGAGGCCAACAAAGTTATGTCAACCGATAAACGTATAACCTTTACCCTTAGCATCGATTCTTCGCCCGAAGGCAGTCAAATATTAACACCGAAAAAATTCGTTTCGATAGCCGAAGAAGTCGCTGCCATAAATAACGAAACAGATGAGGTCATTTTGCGACCACGCCTTATCGACAGACACCCACATCTTTTGCCTGGTACACCGCGTAAAATGTTGCGCACTGTCAAAAGTGTGCCCCATTTCAATGTGCGATCGGCTGCCAGTGAAACTGATATCTTTTCCATAACGGGCTCCGGTAATACCATTAGTATGACACCAGAAGTGCCATCCATATCGTTTAGTAATTTACCCAAAAATTACGAAGACACTCCCACTATTGAGAAGTACAGAGTGTCACAGAGTTTATATTCCATACAGACGGCAAATGCGGCCAAACTCAATTCAGATGACTATTCCATGCCTAGATATTTCCGTAAATCAGCCATGATCTCGCAGAGTTCTGAAATATTATCGAATGGTGCTGTCTCACCATCCCCCTCGTCGTCGCGTGACGATATAAGACGACCCGAAAAAGAGAAGAGTAAACGTTTGCAAAGATTAAGAGGTGCTTTACCGCCACTTTTAATACATTCCGTTTCATTTCGTAAGGCCAGAGATGAAAGCAAGCAAGTGGATTAGAGAAACGTTTTTTTTTTGTTTATTTAATTTTTTTTTTAAAACTAACTTTTTACTGTAATTTTATTTTTGGCCACTATCAGTGAGTCAGTTAATTGTTTATTATTTTGTTCAACTGTAAATAGTTTTGTTAAATTTTATCTTTTTCCATGGTTTTAAGTAAATTATATACTTATTAATCTCTTTGTTTTTTTTTTAAATATTATTTTATGCATTTTTAAACTTCTGTTCTTTTTCTTTCTTTTTGTTGAAAAGAGAGCCCAGTATTTAAAGTTATACTTATATGTATTTTTTTATGATAAGTATGTTTAAACTATGAATTAAAAGGTATTATTAAAAAATATTGATAAACTGTTCTTTGAATTGAATTTAAATAAATAAGTGTGTATAAAACAAATAAGAACCTTTGGTGAAGGGTACTACGACGATTTAATTTTACAACATTACTTATTTTAATTACACTACTATTAAGGTAAAACAGTGTACTAAGCAAGTACATATTACTTTTTCAAACGCTTTGTGCTTCCAGAGTTTTTATGAGAATTATCCCCAAAAATACTCGAACAACACATAAAGTTTAATAGGCACATCCATATTTACTTACATATTTACTAAGAATGACTTTGAAGGCAAGAATTATAAACAGCATCTAAAATCGCAATTTTTTCATTTACTTATATGAAAATACATATGGTTCACAAAAGTCGAAATTTTTTGAAAAAAGCGTGTAAATCCACAAATAAATGAACTATGCTTTGTTATAAACGAACCAAATGAAACAGTTTGACCCTATAGATATAACAAACCAATATTTATTTTTAATGTCGCCATCTCGCGTCAAAATTAGTAAACTTATCCAAGAACAAAAAATCTTTTTAAAATACAAGCAATAATAACATAGTGGCGCCCTAGATCTTATACAGTATCACAGCACTACCAATGAAGATAGTGCAGTTTATTGATAATGCCGTGATTTTTTTAAATATCTTGTTAATATATAAATAATGATTAAAACAAATAGTAAATTATATGTATATTTAAGAGAATCACGTTTTCTCTACTTAAAACATTGTACGTTTATTTGAATAAGTTTTATTAAGTAAAAGGTTTTTGATCTAAACATGATAAAGTTAACATCACTGCTCACTCCACATCACTTACAACTCTGATTTACTGTTAACAGCTCCAAAACAGACATGTTGATTATGATAAAATAAAAGGCAGCTTCAGTGCACATCTCTGTTGCGATTGAACGTAGACGTGAATATTGGTGTCGTGATTTGTGTTTAAAAATTTTTGGATTAAAATCAACTTAAAAATGTATAAATTTTATTCATTCATAAGCCGCAATACGCCCGCTTTTGCAGACAAGTGAAATTCAATGTAAGAACTACAATTTTAATTGAAAATTTATCATGTGAAAAAGCAACAAAAATGGTGGTAAAAAAGATTTTCTTCTGGTCATAAAAGGGACCCCCCAAAAGAGCATAAGAAGGCAAGAAGAATATTTTTGGTGAAAAATCGAATTTGTAAAAAATGTAACGCGAAAAGTAATGGGGATAAAACATGTGTGCATTAAGAAAACGAAGAAGAGGAATAAACAAAAACAAAGAGACAGCGCCTTTGTTATATTTTTTAACATGTTTTCTTATTGTTATTGATAACATTCGCAATTAAATGAAAAATACAAAAACACATAATTTATTAGTTAAACATTTGTGAGATAATCTCTGCAGTTTACCGGTTTTATCAATATATGTATATCGTGTTTTGTATTGATTTTAATTGATTTATTTTGCCTAGAAGTTCTGTGTGTGTGTGTATATATTTTTGTTTACTTTTTTTTGTTATTTTTTGTGTCGTGCAGACGGAGAATAAAACTAAACAGTTTTTTGAATTTTTGTTCTCTTAAGCAGATTCCATATCTAGAGCTGCCACTAATTGCATTGATTGGAGTTCTTACATTCATTAATTTAAATACCCCATAATTTATATAGTTTTTAACATGCTCAAATACATATGTATTTTTTATTTCTAGTCATCTATTTTTATTTCGCCACAAATGTAAAAAATTAAAATTCGCTAAAAATTAAAAAAAAAATGTCTAAAAAACTAAATTTATAAATGAACGCGATGTGTAAACTTAAACAAAGAAACTCTATATTTTCGATAATAGTGAATTGAAGAAGCATGTTTAAAAATTAAAATACATTTACAAAAAGTCGTCAATTCTTATTCAGTCTTCTTGATTATTTTAATGAAATCGCTTATATGAATAATATTGTGCACATACAACAAACATCGTTTACCAGGTAAAAATTTTAAAAATTTCGAAAAAATTTTTATTTACAAACAACTTTTGACAACTTCCGTCTTAAAAAAAATATTGTCCAAATTAATATTTGCTATTTTTTCAATAATTAAATTTTAAGCCAGCATCAAAATTTTTCTTTTTTTTTTGTTAATTTTAAACAATTTTCTAGATTAAATAAATCGTGAAAAATATTTAAAATTATAAATTATTTTAAAATTACGAAAATTTGTCCCTTATATTAAGAGGCCTTCATTTTATATACGATATAATTGGTTTGTCTAATGTAGGCGAATGTAAATATTTTTCTCAGTGCCATTTAAAGACTTGTGAAATCTGTCAAATATCTTCTTTTAAAGTTGCTTGGTCTTCACTGATCAAAAATTGATGACAAATTATTCATATTTTGTTTTTTTCTGCTAGTCTATCTTTGTTCAGATAAAAGTCATCTTTCGACAGTTTTCCCAATCAAACAAAAACTAACAGAAAAACCTATCATGTGACAGCATAATGAATGTTATGTTAAGATTAAGCATTTTTTAATCTTTTTCAAAAGATGCATTTGATTTACACAAAACCCTAGGAACTTATATTAAAATCCATCTACAAATAAAATTAGCTATGATTTATATATTTGCCATCTGGCAACTTTCAAATATATTTATTGCCATCGATTTTATTTACAACAAAGTTACGTATGGGTTATTTATCACAGCAACTAATCTTCCAAACATTTGGAAGATGTTTGGAAAACAAGGTGATTTTATGCCCAATAAAACAATTAACAAAATCAAAACAATAATACAGAGAAAACAGAAATATAGGAAAAATAATAATAGAGAGGATTTATCGAAAGAGAAAAAAATAGTGCAACAAACAGTGTTGACAAAATTATCATAAATGGACCAACTAAACTAGAACAATTGCATGTTTTAAGAATTCTTTTATAGAAAAATATTGTTTATGCAGTAGCCAGTGAATGAAGAAATGTATTCCAAGGATGTTTGTTTTGATTTTGTTTGTTTTACTCCAATATACTAAGTTCCAATTAAATTAAAATTTAATAATACAAATTCAAAATTTGTCAATGCTTTTTGTCTTTTTATACCCACTAGACGAAGTTTAATTTCTTGGTTAGTTTGTTAATGGAGTAATTTTGTTAAAAATGCTGAATTTTTTTTTATCCTTTAGAGAAACAAATTTACCAACATTATTCTAAAGCTTGTCAAAGTCTAAAATGCTTTGTTGCATGTCACAAATTGTATGTAGAATATTTTTTAATTAAAATTATAAAAAGATTTTTCTTAATCAAAATCATTTATGACAATAACATTTGTCTCATGTTTAAAAAGTAACACGAAAATCAGCAACACTGTTATAAAAGATAAACATATGATATCTTAAGAGATTTGTTTTATTATTATTATTGTTTTTCTTTTATTATGTTTTGATAATTAACCCCCAAAACGGGAAAATGCGCAAGTTCAACACACTGTGTGGTGTTGAATTGTGTTGAGGGCGAAACAATGTGATAAATGAAACAAAACACTCCTTGAAAATACTCAAACGTTATTGACAGCATTGTGTTCGTTTCAATCGCAAGTTGGATTCAGGCCGAAATAAACGTTAAACGAAAGCGACATTTGAAATACGCGCGCGTTTATTCTTCTTATTATTATTAAAATAAGGGTGTTTAAAGCAAAAAAGTTTAAGAAGAAAAAAATACAGAAAATGGTATTTGTGTGTGTGTGTTTTCGATAAAACGAATTAAAAATTAATTTTTACAAAAATTAAAGCAAAATAATTAATGAAACGTTAAAAAACGTCAACTTCTTTTAATAGGAAAAAAGGTAAATTTTTAAAAAATGCATGGGAATATGCATAAATTGAAAATACAAAAATGTATATAAAAAGATTTTAATCTATTGAAAAATTAAAGCACAAGTGTTGAAACCTATTGGACAGTTTAAAAAAACAGGATTCCAATTTAGATAAAAATATGTAATTCGTTGCGATGTGTTTAAATAAAAATAAAATCTGCTTTTAAATTTAAACGATTTAAGTAAAAAAAAATACAATTAGAATTTGATGTAAAAAGAAGTCGAAAGAATAAGTTTAATTATTAGAAAAAGCATCCAAAAAGTTAAACTGTAATTGATAAATATAAAAAAAAATTTTTTTTTGCTAAAATTTTTTTTAAAACTAAAATTTTATGGTTTTAAAAAATTTGTTAAAAAAAACAAAATTTTTTATTTATATTAAATAAAAAACAAAAAAACAAAAATACAAAAATTAAACAATAAATAATATTAAGAATTAAAATTTTGTTTAATACAAAAATATATATTTTAATATTGGCAATATTTAAAATAAAAAAAATTATTATTAAAAAACTAATTAAAAAAATTGAATTATAATAACAACAATATAAAAAAAATAAGTCAATTTAAATTGTGAAAAACAATAAAAAAAAATTTTTAGTTAAACAAAACTCAACAACTTTTCTAAAAATTAAATTTAATTAAAATTTAAGCTCCAATTTAAAAAAAAAAACAACTCTTTCCAAAAGTTACAAGTGTAAAAAATAATTCTATAGAAAATTTTACAAATTTAAACACATAATTTATTTTGTACCTATTGGCTACACATAAGTGCAGATTTTGTTACAAATACAATACTCCGATACTGAGGATTAAATTTCAGATACGTTAATTAATTGTTTAAAAATTAATATAAATTTTATAAAAAAAGATATAACCAATTATTAAAAACCAAAATGGATACAAAAAAATTTATGAAAATATACAAAAACATATGCAAATATGCAAAAATATGCCCTTTACACAAAATTCAGCGAAACAAAGAATTTTAATGCATCTGGCAATTTGTTAATTTACATTTAAAAAGTAGCCAACAACCAATTAAATAGACATCTTTAGCAAACAAATTATTTGCAATTTAAAGTTTTTACAGTCAGTGAATTCGCCTTTAACCTAAAACTTTTTTTAAAACCCTTTTTTTTATTCATTCCTTTTCATAATAGAATCAACAAAAAATATCCAAAAACTATTTCTTAAAAATCCCAGCATTTTAGAATTTATTCTCAAATCAATTATTTGAAATTGAGGCAAAATTAATTTATTTGTATAAAATTTTTAAATAGTTTTAATTAAACAAAACCTATAATTAATGACAAATATTAGTCTTTAGCAATTCTTAAGCCTTTAAAGTTGGTTTAAATTTTTATTCTGAATTCCATTTGAGGATAATTTGGTAAACTTTTTTTGAAAAAATTCATTTTCTTTATTTGCTTTACTAGTCCCTCTTTAAAAATAATATTAATCCTCTAAATATATATGCTATTGAATGTCATAATTTAATTATCCCTAGAAATAAATCGGACTTCAACGTATGTAAATAATTTTCTTATTAAATAACCCAAAAAGGGAGTGCGCACAAAAAAATCAATTCCTATAGTTTTTCATTACAAAAACTAACAATCTTGCTGAATCGTGTTTTATTTATTCTTATGTTCTGTTACTAATAAATTGTCTTTTGATATAATAACTTGAAAAATTATAAGATTTTTTGTTGTTTTTATCGAAATATTCTAAACTTTCTTTAGAATGTTTTCAATTGAAGATTTAAATTTATTTTTCTTTATCTTTCTGCTGGAGGTTTTTTAACTTTATGTTCTAACTTATCATTCTTTCAATCATTCCTTTTTATTGCTGGAGGTGAAAATTATCTCTTAAACTTAAAAAATTTTAATGGAAGTGGAATACGGGAATTATAAAAATATTATTTCATATCAAGCAATTGCATGTTGGCATTTTTATATAATTTTGTTACCTGTCAATCAGTCATTTAAAAAATGTTTAGTAAAGATCGTAAACAAAGAATTAAAGGTTTATTTTGAATTGAATACAAATTTAACACATTTTAAAGAAATTCTTATCCAAAAATCGTTTTCGTCTATAGCTATGCCAGCGGCAGTTTACTTAACCTCCTAATACTTTAATAGATTTAAAGGGCCGTAGCACATCTAGGATGTTTAGGCTTCTATTCTTATGTTTTAGTTATTTGACTAACAAATCTGCAGAGATTTTGTAAATTTTGTGCAATTTTTGATGCTCTGGCTGTAAAAAATTATTTATTGGTTGAGGCAATGCCGAAGTCATTTAAGAAAATCAACTAAAATTTAATTGTTAGCATTATTAAGATAATAAGTCATATTAAAAAAAAAACAAAGTTAAACAACCTTTTTTGTATTCATTTCAAAAATGAAAATTATCGCAGAATTACAAAAAATTTTAAGACAAATTTATCACTGACTTACACAAACATATTTCTTTACATTTTTGATTTCCTTTCTTTTTTCTTTTCTTCTTCATGTTTTATAAATTATTGATAAAAAAAAACCCCTGCGGGTTCTTCCGTTGTTTTATTTTGGAGCTTTTTTTACGGGTGCGGATTCTATTTTCTTATTTAACATTTTTACAAAACTCCACATTTTATTTCTTTTTTTTTCATTTTAACGTTTGTTTTTTCTCTTTTGTGCATAGATTTTTTTGGAAACATGTTTTATTTAGACAATAAAAAATAAACAATAAAAGGAAAATAATAAAAAAAACCTAATTTTTTTTATAAATGTATTGCATACATAAACAATATGTACTAACATACATTTATGTAGAAGTAGTTGTAGTAGTGAGTGCTATTTACATATTTACAACAACAGCAATAAGTAAAAGTGATACTTCCATCTGCAACGAATCCTAAATACCCTTCAATAACTTTAAAGTCCTTGGAGAATATTTCAAAACTGTTTAGTCATTTAACAACCCACTTAAAAAGTCATATCGATTGTAATGTTTTATTACTTTGATATATTACAACAAGTTTAGTTAATTTTTATTAAAAAAATTAATCTCATGTCTTTAGTAAATGGCTATTGTACTGACTTCTAAATTTATTTGACGCTTAACAATGACGACACAATATCTTAATGATAAGCGATACAAAAGGACGTTGTGATTTTAAAAAATCTAATGACAAATAATATTTTACCGAAGGCAGTAATAATAATTATTACTTGCTGACAAACGCATTAAACACATAGATGACTGCGGCTACACAACTGCAAATTCCATTGCCTACAATCATCGAAAAGTAGTCAGCTGCTTAATTATAACGAAAACGACAGCAACTTCATTATAAATCGTTTTATTTGTTAAAAATCTCTTGATTGTTAATGCATTTATAAAATTTTTTTAATTTTGTGATGTTATTTTCTTATGTCAAATAAAATTAAATGTTTTTTGGTACCCGTTTATTTAACTTTTTTTTTATATTGGCAGCACTTTGATTTGTTCATTGTCACTTACGAAAATATAAATTAACCCAATTATAGTCGTGTTGCCGTTATCTGTCGTCATATATAGACGTTTGTATTTTATATTTTTTTATATATTGCAGTCGGTAGCCTGCTGTCGTGTATGTGTTTAAAGCTATTTAGTCTACAGAGATTGTCTTATTGTCTTATCTTCAATACTGGATCTTTATATATTTTTATATATTAAAAAATAAATTTCCTCTAATAAAACAATATTTGAAAACCGTTCTAAAAAAGGCCAGCCAGTTCAGTTATACAAAACTTTTTTAATAAACAATATTATTGCCACGCCTACCATAAAATATAAGTTTATCATAACTTATGTCTGGAAAATTTTAGGAGAGAAACTTTTCAAAAGTTTGTATTTATTACTTTGTTATTAGTCTGCATAGTTGAGCTAAAAATGAAAGACATCCGATCAGTGGGAGTGACATTTTTTTACAAAAGTAAATGTATTTTTTTTGTTTATTTGAAGAACAGCAACAAGAATAATTTCCAAACTTAACTGAGGGATTCACAAGCTAACTTATGATATCATAATGTCATATGTCCTTAAAACTTTAAATGGTTTAAGTACTTTGTTATTCCTTTTGCCGTTCGGCTGAGGATAGTTTACGACAGGACAATAAACATAGCAGTCAGAGTGCTATTATTTTAGGACAATTTTAGTATGAAACGCAAATTAATTCATTTTAGATTTTTAGGACATATGACATTTTGATTGTGAATCTCTCAAATAATTTGCTACACAAAAAATTCAGAAATCGAAAGCTTAGTTTTGAGTACACAAAAAAGATAGGGAGTATTTTATAATTGGGGTTGTTTAATGTTTGTGGTCAAACTAAAAATGTCGATTAAAATATTGGGCATGGTACCTCCCATATAAAGTAGATAAAACTCCACAAAAATAGCTTGATTTAAAATTTACCAACAATTTTGGAAGAGAATGGTGTAAGAAAACCGAAAACATATTTTTAACTTTAAAAATTTTAGAGCAACTTTACAGAAACAGTAGAAAAAGGTTTTCCCTGACTTTACATAAAAAGTTATAAAAATACATTCTAATGGTCTAAATTCTATTGATTCCAAGCAATGTAATGCCTATTTTTAAATTTAAAAATGAGCTGTTATTGTAAATTAGTACAATTTATTCTAAAACATGAAAACATGAAAGCTGGGCCATTTTACTGTTATACACTGTATTCCCAATTATTTGTAATCAAAATTTACTTTTTTGGCTCTTTAATATATTGTTGGTCTCAGGTAGAAAGGCCCTAACTCGCCCATACGCTAGTGTTACAAACGTAATAACAAGCTTATATATCGCATAACCGTTTTCGCCATGGTGCAGGGTATAAAAATGATAGCAAAAACATTCATGTTTAGGGAGCTGTCGTCTCCAAGCCTCCCTTATTTTATGTTACACTATTTTTTTACTTTTTTATCTTCCTCTTTTTCTTTTTGTTGACCAGAAATTACACACACAATCATACATGTTCATATACCTACATACATACACATGTATATATGTATGTATGCATATACATATGTGTGTATTTTCCCTAAACATTATTTCTTTTTTATTATTGTTATTATAGCTGTTGTTGCTATTGTTTTCATGGGGTCTATGACTGCAGTTAAGAGTTGCTGTCATTTCGATTATACTGTTTTCCCATTTTTTGTTGTTATTGTTTTTGCCTGTTTCTATTTCTGCTCCAGTGTTTACGTCTATTTGTCAAACGTTTTGTTTTGTATACAAAATTTTTGTTGGTTAAGCAGCATGTGTTTATTTCTCACTTAAAAATACACCACATTCTCATTGTGCGCTGTGGTGAATTAGTAAGTTTGGGTTCTGCTTGTTTCAATTTCACATAGCCACTTATGGAAACTCTCTGTTGTGATAAAATTCTCTCTTTTACAAATTTTTTAAATTTCCTTTACACGCCATATATTGTATCGTTTTCTTGTTTTTGGCTTTATTATCTCATTTGTTTATCCTGTTTTATCCTGTAAATTTTAGGCAATTTGCCAATATGTAGTAGATATATGTTTTGTTAATATTATAGTTTCCATTATGTTTCTTTTTATCATGTTTTTTTTTTTGGTATCGGCTAAGCTGTTCCCTTTTGTTCTTTTGAAAAAAAATTCTCTGTATTATTTAAATCTCTTTTTTTTAGGGTGTAAGTGTTTTGCTTTATCACTTGTGCTTCTTCCCCTTTTGGTATTTTACTTGGTTTTTGCCAATTGTGCTTCTTTTGTATATTATTTTCTTTTGGGTTTTCTTTATCCTGCTGATGTATTTTTGTTTGTGTTTATTTTTTCTTTCTTGTAAGCATTTTCTTATATATTTTTACGGGTTTTGTTATGGGGCTTAAAAGCAATTTATTACCACCAAATACCGGAAGTTTTTTTTTTAGGTTAGAAATGTAAAAATATTTTGCCGGTCAAAAGGTATCGAATAGTTTTTGGTATTATTAAAGGGGTCGTGATATGATTTCTGTATAGAAATGTTGTTTTTTATGTCAAAAACATAGATAAAAGATTGTAAACTATACCTGACACTATAGCCGGAGATTGCCAGATACATTTAAATTTAGTGTTGGAATATTGTGATCTCTTTGTTCTTGCAAGCGGTTAGTCAAAGGCATTGCTTTGACTAATGGCTTTGTACCTAAATGTCTTCTTTAAGAAAAATCAATAACAACCCTACTGGAATTTCAAATGTATTATTATGTCATGCTTTAACTTTTAAATATTACTGCATTAAAAAGCTATAACATTGTTGTATTGAAAAATTATTCTTGATTCATCTAACGTTACTGACTGACTGACGACTTCATCATAGTATAGACGGAACGCATAAAGTAGAAGACAATAAATTCAGGTGGGTTCCTCTACTGATGTAAGTATCCACTAAAGAGGGATTTTGAAAATTAAAATATTTATATATTTCTTATATCTGCCAAACTAAAAGGGAGAAAAACAAGGCTGTTTTCATAAACGCAGTTTGCAATGCAACACTGCAAAAAATGCGCTTACAAGGCAAAGCAATACTTTACAGCCACACTTTTTTGTCAAATAATGCCGTGACATTTTCATACATTTATGAACGCATAAATGTTTTTTTGTGTGTTTTTTTGTTGCACAAACTGGGTACGGGGTCTTCAATTGCCATATGCCATTATTTTTGCTATTAGTAGCTTCTGGTTCTATTTTTTCTTACTACGTGTATGTATAAAAAACAATATTCGTAAAAATTATAAAAAAAATTTAAACATCTAGAAAACTTTATAAAGAATCACAAATGAAAACAATGCCAAAATTCGACAAATACTGCGCATTGAAATGGGTTGCATGTGGCATTGTCAATACCAAGTCTACTGTGTTTATGAACACTATACATTGCTGTATTGCATTCACACTGCACTTACGAAGTCAGCCCAAAACGTTAGAAGTATTAAACTCTACTCCACAAATAGGCAGAAAGGTGCTTGGCAGTTTTTTGAAATTCTTGGGATTTTAAGCGTATAAAAATTGTATTTTGGTACTTTTTTGGGGCCCTATGCAACTACTAAAACAATAGAAATAAAATTGAAATTGTGTTTGTCATAAAAAAAGGAATACGTTTTCGGAAAATTTTAACTTTTTAGGGATTAAAGGCCGGTGCACATAGAATCCGTCATACGTTATCCGTCGTCTATTTCAACTGACAGCTAAGTTGAAATACATTTTTTCTTATTAACTTTATCCCATTCGGTACGACGCCACCGTCAAGGCAAAGTACTAAGTTGGGCAACTTTCAACTTTTAACGTACGTCAAGTAGTTTGACAACTATCAGCTGACTTTTTATTTTATTTTTGTTGGATTTAAAATCCATTTACAAAGAATTTTTTGTGTCCGCTTTTTCTGTTGTTACGTTAATGTCAGTTAAAAATGGCGACTGATAATGTATGATGGATTCTATGTGCCCCGGCCTTAAAATTGAACTTACTTTTGGGACTTTTTTAATACTAGATTTTTTTAAACTTTGTTAGCTCCTACTACTATACAGAAATCTATTTATGAAAAAAAATTTGACACTAGAATGCGGATGAGAAAAGTACCGAAGAAGGGGGGAAACGTGAGAAAAGGCATTTAATAGAAAATTCCTATGCCAATTTGGATTAAATTTGAGGCAGGAGTTCCCTTGAAAATAAAAAAACAGTATGATATAGAAAACCTTGAATAACATTAATGCAAATTTGAAAGTGAAGTTTTTGCTTGGTGAAGGAATATGATGCAATTTCTTACTTTGTAGTAAGATCGGAACATAGACTGTTTCGTTTACATTATTTAGTTTACTCCGTGCTTCACTATTCTTTAATAAGTTTTCAAGAGAGGTATAAATAATGACTCAAGGATTTCAGGTTTCTCAGGTATTTGCTTTATATGCAAGATGACCCACCCACTGTTATTTTTTTTCTATTAAAAATCAAATATTTAATCATATATTTTTTTAGATTTCTGGTTATGTAACGACTTTGCACAGAATTACTGGAAAGAAAATAACGTAAACCTTAATAAATCCATTATAATTTTTCTATTTACTAAAGTTATTTGTGCAAAGCTGAAATACCCTCCCTACATAGATATGCATTAAAAAGTATATTCTGGAGTGCCACGCCCACTGTGCGTTTACTAAAAAGTAACACGCGCGGAGGGCGGACTTAAACTATTGCAGTTGTCTTCATAGGTTTTAAATGTTCATTTTAATTGAAAGTAATTATGGATCAATTATTTATAACAAATAAACTTTAGCGGCTTCTGAATTCTGAATTTCCGAAAAATTTAGGAAGTTTGGTTTATGATCAGCTGATTTAGTAACCTCATAAATTCATGCCACCAACATAAGTAAACATATTTTTCGCCTTAGATTATTAGATATTTCTTCCAAGTTTGCCTGAACTTTTTGGTAGTAACTTTTCCTAAAGTTCTTTTAATACAAATGTGTTTATTTAATTCCCTAAACTTAATCTAATAAGATTTGTAAATTTCCTTTTGCTCCTAACACCTTAAGGGCCTTTTGCTTTATTTTTATTTTCTTGTATTTCCTTTTTCCCTTTCGCCCACTTTTACAATAATTTTCTTCTTGCTCTTTCTTAGCCTCTTACATTTATTTTGTTTATTTTAATTTTATTCCTGAGCATATTTCGAATTTTATATTTTAGTTTATGGTTGTTTTTTTTACATTGGTTTTACTTATATTTCATTGATTGCAAGGAATTGTTTGAGGTTAAAATCCTGTGGTAGTGTTATGTTTTTGTTGTAGTTCTAGTAAAGAAAACATATACTCTATTTTTGTTGTTAGTTCTATCTTTTTTAATGTACTTATGTGCATGTGTTTGGTTGGAAAAAAACCGCTTCTTGTAGAAAAAACCTTTTTATTTTGTTTTTTGTTTGAATGTCTTTATTAAAGTTTTTATTATTTTTATTGGAAAATTTCTGTTTTATTAAATATTTTTCTCTCAATATTTTTCAAACACATTGGTTTGGTTTGTTTTGCCTATCTCTTTGAAGTTTCATTTTCACAATGTTTCATTAGATTTTGCCAGTGTTTATATGGAGGGCATAAAATAACACATGTTATTTTGGCATGTGCATTGATAATCACTCTCCCTCTCTCTTTGTTTTTCTTCATAGTGTTTGTATCTCTCTTAAGTTGTGTTGACTTTAATGCGGTGTTTTTATAAAAAATTTTCTTTTCATTATTATTTTAGGGAAAAATATGCTTCTTTTATGTACAAATATAGGTATATAATATGCTGGGAGTGGGCATAAGTATACATTTCATTTGGATGAGTTTTTATGCTGTCATTATTATTATCCTTATATAGACTTTATACATATACTTTTTTGTGTTCGAGAATTCAATACATTTTTTCCTTGCCTTCACATAAAGAAAAAGAAGAAAACTCAAGTTCACTATGTTTAAGTATGTATGTATAAGTATATGTATGTATGGATGTATATATTTATGTAAAAATTCTACAGAAAAATCACGTCTTAATGTAAATAAATACTTTATAAAATTGTTTGTTTGTTGTTGTTGTTATCTTGCTTTTACAGGCATATAGTCAATAACCACAACATAATCTATGCGAAGGAAAATTTTAAGTCATATTAATGCAGAGGATGATTTTACAAGATTAAAAATTACAATCTTTTGAATAAATTGTCATAAACTCATCACTGCTACATTGGTACAAGTTCCGACATGACCGTATGTTCCTAGAGATGTTTGAAAGGAGAGTTTAATTTGTTTAAGGACGAAATTAAACCCAAACTTAATTATTTCGTTTTTTTTGTTTGTTTATGCTTAGCAAAAGGGAATAGATATTAAAAGAAATGGAATTGATAAAAATGCTTCTAAACCTATTTGATAAGAAAAAAATTCATGATTTTTGGTTACAAAGAGAACATAGATTTTTCCCTGGTTTGTAGTGGCACCACCTTCAGCCTGGTTTTAAAGATCAGATAACTGCAATCATTATATGATTGCCATAATCATAATATGTTTGTAGTCATATTTTACGTCCATACTATGATCATAGATATGATGGCAGGAATCATTGCATGTTTGTCCAAACTATAAACTTTGTTACGGATAATCATAAATTTGATGGTTTCAGATTATGGTTATTATATATTCTAAAACCATCATATATATGATTATCTGTAACAAAGTTTTTAGTTCGGACAAAGATATAATGATTCTTGCACCCATATATATGATCATGGTATTGACGTAAAGTATGACTACAACCATATTATGATTATGGCAATCATATAACGATTGCAGTTATCATAGAATTTTAATATTGTCTGTGATCATATAACCGTGACGATACTCAACCATGTTTTTTCTCTGGGTGTGCACAAAAAGGCTGTAGAGCATAAGTGTAAAGTGTCTCAGAGGTGTTTATATATTTTGTTTAAGACGCTTAAGAATTACATATGTATCTGCAACTAAGATGGTAAAACTACTAGTATTTGCGAGGAGAGTGTGGAATACTCCTAAGCTTATGACAATGGACTAGTGCTAACGAACGGCTGATTAGTTTTTATCTGGTTATACTAGAGAACAAAAGTTTTTTTGTGCAATTCTCCTTCCTTTCTTAATATGGGTTTTTGCTAAAGTGGACAATCGCTCTGCATAACCATCAGGCTTAAGCTTTTGTGCTAGTCTAGATTTGCAACCTAAATTTTAAAGACATCAATTCGACGTTCCTCGACATTCATTAACACCCTCGCTAAATCCCTTAATACTATTATTTGAAAGGTTTGTGTGCTTAGCATATACAAATGATCATTTTTTTCCTAAATTTTCTGATTACTTATTGCACAATTGCCGAAGCCAAATTAGTATTTCGACAATGTAGCTGCTCAACACTACATTTAAGGTTTCAAATATTCAGGGTTACATTGAAATACGACTGCCATCGGTTTTGATTAATTTCAAAACGACAAATAAATTTTTTAGCATCATGAATTTCTGTTAATTTTTCCTGAAAAAAAAACCAACTAAAATTTGTTTTGAGGTTTAATATACATAATTTAAATATGTACATATTTCTTTTTTAATAAAATACAAAAATCTAAAAGGTCTGCTGATCAGGGCCGCGCCTTAATGAATGTAGTCGATTCGACGAAGAAGGTCTCTGGTGTATTTTAAATAAGAAGACGCATCTTAAGTTTAAAAAACTGTCTTTGTTATCAAGAATTAGTTACATATTTTAAAACCCTTTCTAAAATGAATAACGATTTTAAAAATAATTTTTTTTATTTATATCTTTTTGCAGATTTCTTATCTTCGAAGAAATTAAAGGCATCATTGTCCAAACATCAAAAATAAAATATAAATAGCGATATAATTTGTAAAAAAATCCTAAATAATCGTAAAAATTCTACAAATTTTCCAAGAGAATCCCCAAATTTTCTCGGATAAATGTTTTGCAAAGGAACAACATAAACTTGCAGCCAGAACACTAAAGCGTCTTTTACCCGTAATTTTCAGTTGATTTGTATATATGTAAACAATATTCGGTATTTTTGTTTTTAATTGTCGTTGCTTATCGTCGTCGTCATTGTCGTTGTTGTGTATTTATTTTTGTCGTTGTTGTCTCGTAAACGTGTGTACCGTATCCCTTTATAAAATAGTGTATCCCTGGCAGTGTGCATCAACAGAAAAAAAAAATAATAATAAAAAATAAAATAAAAAGGTGCGTGTGTATAAATCGATTTAAGCTGTAATATTTAAAATCCTTTCACTCAGTCCTTTACGCAATACGTGCTGTTAAATTTTGTAAGTTTACTACCTACTACTATTCTGTAAAAAAAATTAACTTAAAAAACTTATACAAAAAAACGGCCATAATAATACAAGTTTAATAATAAAAAACAAATACACGAAAAATATCAAAATATGAAAAAAGACATAAAAAATTCTCTCAGTTTACTTGTATATAAAATAACAACAACAAACAATCTATGCAAATAATTTCCCTTATAAAAGAGGTGTAAGAAAAAAAATATTTAAAAAAAATGATAAATATTTAAATATTGTTTGATTCTAAGCGTTTAAGCCATTTACAGTTAAAACGGTATTAATTCCAATCAAAACAAAACCAAACAAAAATCAACCCTCTTGATTTTTATGTGTGTGTGTATGCGTGTGTTTTGTGAAAATACACTCATCTCATACTCACCACATCTCGTCTCTTCAACTAACCACAACTTTAACTAACGGTTTTATCGGCTGCCATTTTTTTGTTTTTGGTTTCTTTCTTTATGGATTTTATAATACGGAAACAACAGCATCGCGTTATTTAAACCCCATTTAATGGTCTACTGTTATAGATTAATAAAATCCTTTTAATATTATTTGAAGAAGTAAATCCCTTTTGCAGTTTATCATCATTTATATAAGTGTTTAAAAAGGAATTAACTGAACTGGACTGCAGAGAATAATACAAAAACCAACAACAACATATTTAAGGTAAGTTTCTCTTTATTATTTTTTTTTCGTATAAAAAAGGATTTAACTTTATTTT
>NDXZ01020273.1:0-11713 GCA_003055125.1 Paykullia maculata
ACAGAAATATCTGCACTGGCCAAAAGTCGTATTGAAAGGGTTAAGGTATATATTTTTTTTTTGTAATTCTTGCAATTTTTTACTCCATTTTGTTTTAGGCATAATTTTTTTCAAACTGCCTAACATTAAAATTGATTTCACACAATTTAGTCTCTTTCTCTTTCTTTCGCACACAAAAATAATAAACTTAAAAATAAAACTTGCATAGTCTGAACTGGGACTTACTAAAATAGCATTTTTATAACAGTCGTTTGTAGGTTTTTTAAAACTTTATTTTTTTTTATTTTCTTTGAATTAAATTGTCAGGAAATTGTTCTTTCAATAACTAGAATTTGTTTTAAATTTATTAAGGGTATTCGTCAATTCGCTTAAATAGCTCTTATACCTCTAAAACTTTTAATGTTATATGAAAGTTTAAGAGGAGAGAATTCGTTTAATTGAATTTAAGCCCCTATTGTATTTTCTATTTTTTTTAAATTTTTAAACAAAATTTAACATCTATAGTTGTCTAGTTGGGCTTGAAATTATTATTTAACAAAAATATGTATTAAACTCCATATTAAAATTTTTGATTTAATGAAAAATTATTTAAAAAATGTGTAAACCTTTTAAGTAATATTTCAGGCACCATGAAAAATGGCCCTAATGAAAAGTGGCACCAAACTTTCGTGTTGTTGTTTTCAATGTAAAAAATTGGGACCATTTTTCATTTTTACTTTGGGGCCATTTTTTATGGTGCCAATATTTTATATGTGTAATACCATTTATTAACCCTATATTTTCCCAATATTTATTGATTGTTTTACATTTTCAAGGTATTTTTGCCCTTTCGTAATGTTTGTTAGAAAACTTTTTCCTTATATGCGAATTAATGAATATCTGTTTTGTTATTCGAGCAATTAAAAAAGTGTCAATTGCATTTGCAAATATTTTTGTGGGGGCTTTTAAATATTTAACAAGACCTTTTATAAATATCTTGTTGTTATATTCTGTTATTGTTTATTAACTTCTTTGAATTGTTTGTAAGAAAATTTTAATAAAAGTATAGTTTAAGTGTATAGTAATTATTTGTTGGTATACGATTGTTAGGGCGTAGATTATAGCAGTAGGTATTATTCAAAAGATGGTATGTAGAAGGCTGTTTTGTAAATTTGTTTTACGTTTGTTCTTTTCAAATTCGTATTTTATTTACTTAAATAATTATGGAATATTTAGCAGGTGTGAATTAAATACATTTTTTATCATCATTTACGCAAAAACATTAAAAAGTACTAGAAAACTTTGAAGATACATATAAATAATATTTGATTGCTGTATTTTGTAATTGTCCTGTAAATTGCGGGTAGAGGTTTAAACAATTTTTTATAAAAACAAAAAATTATATTTTTTCCCCTTTATATATTTATATGTACATACATATCGCACACCCAGTTCAAAAGTGACAACTCAAAAGTTTTAATTTTTCAGAAATCGAAATAAACTGTTTTTGACGTAAATAAAAATAGTTAAAAAGCCATTATTTAACCATTATATTTTCTGACACAACTAAAAATAAGTCACTTTTATGAATTGCAACTTTATACCAATTGAAACATAAAGAAAGGCATAACTGCTTTTTAGCAACAGGTAACAACAACAAAATACTCTGATATTTTTCTTATAGATAAACAAGTGTATTGTGCGAAGTTTAAGTATATAAACACGAAAAATAAAAATTTCGAGTTGTGTCACTTTTGAAGTGGGTGTGTGATATGTCTGTTGATATAAAACATATTTTTCTCTAAAATCTCCCAAGTTTCATGCCACTAATTTTTATTCATTGTAGCAGTTAACATATTTACATATGTATGTATGTGTACTTGCAATTAAAAGTTCTTAAAAAGTCACGGTCATTATAGCACTATTTTTACCTAATAAATGGTGAGAACTCTTGCACAACTTTTTGTATAATGATTTTGCAAAACTATTTTCTGGGTAAAACTTTTTTAAATACCTTTAATTGAGAAAGTCAAAAAAAATTTTACTTGCAAAAATGAAAAATCAAATAAAACTGTTGAGGGAAAAACACTAAGAAAAATTCTTAAAGGACTTACAACAATGTAAATATGTATCTATAGTAGTTTTTTGTTGTTTAAAGCTAAACAAACACACACAAAAAACAAGAAAGCGCGATATTTGGCGGTGCCAAATCTTATATACCCTTCACTAAGTGTATTTCCGTAAAAAAAAATTTTTTTGCTGCTGATATCTCGAAAACATTTTTTTTATTTCTTAAAAGGCATGTGTAATTTCTGATTGTTTGATACGAATAACGCGTCCGTGCAACATCGGGGGGCTGAGAAAACTTGATTTCAACAGACGGACAGACAGACAGACGGACATGGCTTAATCGACTTCCCTATCTATAAGGATTCAGAATATATATTCTTTATGGGGTAGCAAATGAATATTGTAGAAATTACAAACGGAATGACAAACTTATATGTACCATTATCACCTTAGGTGAAGGGTATAATTAAGAACAGTTTTAAAAACTTTTCGTTAACACATTAATATTTATTAATTTTTTAACGTTTTACTATATTTTTTAAATATATTTGTAAACATGACCGTTTGATTACAAGCAATGGCAGGCAGAGAAGCAAGCCGATGAAAAAAAATCAGCGGCGGCTGAAGAAGCAAAAATTTTCGGCGGCGGCGGCTTAACGGCTTTGCGCCGAAAAACATATAACTTAAAACAAAAATGGTTAAAGTGCAATTTTTTAAAATTTTTATATGAAAAATTAGTTTAATTTGAAATTTCAAAAAAATTTTGTATGTAACAAGAATTAAAAACGGCATGAAATTCAGCCGCTGATCAGCCGAGTGTTTCGGCGGCGGCTTACCTTGCTAAAAAAATTCAGCTAGTCGGCTAGCCGCCAGTCGCGCCGGTACGGCTTGCTTCTCTGATGGCAGGTTTATTTGGCTAAAAGTTGTCATTCTAAGCAACAAATAAAAAATAAAAAATTTAGGTTGCCAGAGTTTTAATAAGGTACTGCCCAATTTCTGTTAAGATTTTAACTGCTTTTCTGAGGTTGTCTATATTTTAAGCGATTATTAGCTATTACTTGTACTTTTGTAATAAAATAAAAAATACTCCTTAATAAGGCATTTAATTAAATAAAAACAAAAACTGTTTTTTATAGAGTAATAAACATTTTCCAAAAAGTCGCAATTTCATTTCAGTGTATGTCAAACTCAATGAGGCATATCAGTTTTTAATGTATGTAATTAATACATAAATAAACTATAAATAAATGAAGGTGGGGGACAAACATTCGTGTGACAATAACTAAGACAAAGTACAACTTTGTCGGGAATTATGTTAAAAATGGCAATAAATCACATCAAAACAAACGTATAACATTAATATGTAGATATAAACAAAAATAGATATTTTAGAAAAACAATACCACGTACTGTTAACAGTAAGCAACATAAGTTTTATTTATATTAAGTTTTGTACACTTGGACCGCATTGATAAATTCAATTTATAGTTTAAGCAAAATTTTCCAAAAAAACATTACTTATTGGATACATGTTTTTTTGAAAATGTAAATAAAAATTTTTATTAACTCTCTACTCTAAGAAAAAACATTTTTCATATATATTTTATTTATAAAAATATTGTTTATTCAATATTTTGAATTTTGGTGAATTCTATTTAATTTCTTTTAGACCTGTAATACAATTTTCTCATTCGCCCACTGTCACCAAATAAATTGAACTTTAGCGTAAAACAATAGTTACTTTATAGATAAATGACAACACAAATTTTCATCAAAATGTATTGCGATTTTGATAAAACGATTTTAAATTTAAATAGTTTTTTTTTATCTTTAAAGCTTTAGAAAACTGTCAT
The DNA here is from genome assembly GCA_003055125.1 of Paykullia maculata. NCBI lineage: Eukaryota > Metazoa > Arthropoda > Insecta > Diptera > Rhinophoridae > Paykullia > Paykullia maculata. The sequence continues at coordinate 3,903 of NDXZ01020273.1, forward strand.
CATATTTATTAAGTTATATCAAAGATTATAAAGTATGCGTATTCTATATACATACTTTATATTCTTTGGTTTTATACAAACTAGACGAATGTAATGCTAACGAAAATTGTAAAAACTTGGCATTACTGATTTTCAGCAAATGGCAGCTGATGTAGTCAGTTAATATAACTGTTTCCAAATCGCTGTAACGATTTATTTTATATCAAAAGGATTTTTCATATATATATATATGTACATACTTCTGTTGCATTATATTATTAGTAAACGCGAGTAGTGCTTATTTAATTCGTCTTTAGTCACCAAAAAAACAATAACAATATTACACTATAATTGATGCGATAAAAAAAATAAAGTTAATAACTATTTATGCCAACAAATGTTTTTCAAGTTTTCAAATAGAATTTTCCCTTTGAGAAAAAATATAATTTTTTTTATAAAACAAAACAAAAAAAAATTGAAAAACTATTAAAAAAAATCAAAACGTTTTGTTTATGACTGCAAAAGTTCACACGTAGCAATAAAACGCTGAATGAAAAAGGAAAATGTTGCACAAAAAAAAGACACAAACATTTTTTAATGCAGTTTATTTAGTTGTTGCAAGTAATTCAAACAAAACGGTTGACTTATTCAAGAGATTAAAGATAAAAACGCATCAACACTTAACAAAAATATATTAATTTTCAATGAAATTGACTCTTTTAAATAATTTCGAGATATTTCGCTTTGTTTTAAATATTTCTAAAAATTCGAATAGATTTAACTTTAACATGCAAATTAATCGCAATAAACTTTTATTAGTTTCCGGTGGTGTTTTAATTTTTGCCATCTTAAATGGCTGGTTAATATTTCCGAAAATTTTAAAATTTATTCTAAAAAAACAAGTGAATCTAAAGCCGGGTTCCGATATACGCGAATTATGGGTTAATACACCATTTCCGTTGCATTTTTATTTTTACGTATTTAATATAACGAATCCGAATGAATTTCTCAACGGCTCCAAACCGAATTTACAAGAAATCGGTCCGTTTGTTTTTGAGTAGGTTAAAAAGAAAAGTGTTAAGAAAAAAAAAACAATAAATAATAATAAATTGTTTGAAATTTGATTTATTTTTTTAAGTGAATGGAAATCTAAATTTGATTTGGAAGATGATGAAGAAGAGGATACGGTTACTTATCATATGCGTAATACGTTTATATTTAATGCAAAAGCCTCAGCTCCCCTAACGGGAGAAGAGATAGTGACAATGGTACATCCATTAATAGCGGTAAGTGAAGATAAATTGCAAATTGTGTCTGAAAGTGTCAAAAAAGGAACATTTTGATGAAAGCTTACAACAAAAATGTTAATCTCTTAATGAATATTATTTAAACGGCTGATCATTTCTCCTAATTTATACATTTTTTTCTGTTGCTATAAACTAAAAAACTTGAAAGAAAATTAAAGTAAATTCAAAAAATTTGATGGATCAAACTGAATAAAAATGATTTAATAAATTTGCATTGATACATTATTCTAAATGAGCAGCACTAAACTTTTAATGCAAATTATTTAACGCAGACATCGCAAAATAAAAATAATAAAAAACTTTTGATTTACGTTCTGCCGAACAACCGTAAAATGAATTTAAAACTTTTTTCTGTCATTTATTAAATCTTTTTTGCATCTCTGTATCTTTTTTGCAAGTTTCTTACCCTTCACCAGAGGTGACAAGTTTTTGCCATCAAAACTTAAAAAAATCAAACAGGTTTCGAAAAAAAACTCATGCCTTTTTGGAAAATTTCCAAAAAAAATTACTAATTGGCCCAGAATCAGCAAAAATATGGGCGAAAAACCTCTATATATCATAAAAAAATCAAGTAAATACACGTAGTAAAGGGTATATAAGATTGGCAGAGCCAAATGTAGCGCTCTTACTTGTTTTTAGAACAACAAAATAATTTTATAATTTTTTTTGTTGAACTTCAGCCAGGATAGAAACTTAAACTTAACTAAAACTTAATTAAAACACTTAATTTGAAAAACCATAAATAATTTTATTCCAATAACAACTAGCTGTTATACATTTAAGAAAAATCAACTGACCGAATTTTTTTTAACCGGAGGGTGACGATATGCATTTGAAGGACATGTGATTCCATCCTACCATGCTGCACACGACACAATGAATGTTTTGAAGGATGTATTTCCAGTGCGTGTAACCTTGCGTTTTGGCGATTTTACTTAACCGGCAAAATTTTTCCGATTCGACTGACTCGGTCTATTTTCTCTGAGGATATATAAAGTCGTTGGTGTACGCAAGTAAGCCCCACAGCCTTAAAGGAGTTAAAGAACAACATTCGAGTCAACATTGTCAAATCCTGCGAACAGCTATACAAAATGACACTGCCTTCCTAGTTATTTTTAACAAAAAGGATTGCAACACTTATTATTTTAAAGATAAGGAATTTCGAAGTTAAAATGTTCCCAAATTGAAAAAAATTTTAATTTATATGAAATGGAAGAAAACTGTCAAGTTTTTACAAAACATCTTAGGAAAACAAATGAAAAAATCTTTAGTGACATTAATTTTAGCAACACAGTAATCCGCTGGTATTTTTAAATTGATTATAATTTCTTTTATATAAAAAAGCAACAATTTTCCCAAAACGTTTGTAAATTAACAATCATAAGTAATTGCCGTAAATTACTTTATTACCCAATAGGAACGTATGCTAGCATAAGCTGAATCACCTACATACATATGTAGATACATACATATAAGGAAACTATAAATTGCTTTATTAAACAAGCAATCAATCTCGTTTCTTTCCTTTTCTTTTCCAGTCAATTGCCGTAGTGGTTCTGCGTGAAAGGGCCGCTATGATGGAGTTAATTGTCAAGGCTATAGATATAGTATTTCGTGGCCAAAAGGGTGTTATCACTGCACCCTTTATGGACATATTCTTTCGTGGACTCGATGTAGACTGTTCATCGGAGGAGTTTGCCTCAAAGGCTTTGTGTACAGCCTTCTATACAGGTGAAGTAAAACAAGCGAAACAGGTTAATGATACACATTTCCTGTTTTCCTTTATGCAAACGGTAAGTCGTCGCGATTAGTGAAATTGTGGGTTTTCAGTTTTCAAATAATTGTTCTTTTTAGGCCAATCATTCTGATGCTGGTAAATTCACGGCCTGTAGGGGTGTTAAAAACGTTCATAAAATGGGTAAAATTATTTTGTTTAAAGATGAACCCGAACAGGATGTTTGGGCTGGAGATGCTTGTAATCAATTTATCGGCACCGACTCAACGGTATTTCCTCCATTTCTAAACAAAGATGAGGGTTTGTGGGCTTTTACTCCAGATCTGTGCCGGTCTTTGGGAGCACACTTTGTACGCAAGTCTACATATGCAGGGCTGCCAGCCAGTTTTTTCACGTTGGACTTTGGTGACATTAAGGTAAGGACTTAAAAGTAAAGGGTTGAAGAAGGGGGAAAGCAGAACATATGTGAATAATTTTAACATATTTTTCCATCAGAATACTCCCGAATTACATTGTTTTTGCGATGATCCCGAAAATCTGGATACATGTCCTCCACAGGGTACCATGAGTTTACAGGCCTGTTCGGGAGGTCCCATTATCGCCTCCTTGCCGCATTTCTACAATGCTGATCCTAAGCTCTTAGAGGGTGTTAACGGTTTAAATCCCAATGAACATGATCATGCCATTTATATTGATTTTGAATTGGTAAGTTTCCATTAAAAAACAATTACCACTAAAATAAATTAATATTACCTTTTAACTACCTCAACAGATGTCTGGTACTCCTTTCAGAGCTGCTAAACGTTTGCAATTTAGCATAGACTTGGAGCCCGTAGAAGCCATCGAACAGGTTAGCAAAATACCGCGAGTAGTATTACCGATGTTTTGGGTAGAGGAAGGGGCGGCCTTGAATAAAACCTATACAAATATGCTAAAATATACTTTGTTTTTGTATGTTTTATACTTTTTATGTATGTATATTTGAAAAGAATTTTATAACATATTAGTTTTCAGGGGTTTACGTTTTAATGCTGGCTTACGTTGGACCTTGATAACCCTGTCTTTAGTTGGCTTAATGGCTGGTGGCTATTTGTATATGCAAAAGTCTGATAGTTTGGATATAACTATACCGCCCAAGGATAATAAAGTGTCAAATGTTAAACCAGTCTCTGCTGTATCGGCTACAGTGGAACAAAAATTCCAACCTACATCTCAGGCCGATTTGTCAAATGAAAAGTAGAAAGTTTCTTAAAGTAAAATCTATATTAAATGAACATTGTGGTGATTTTACGTATCAGCTCAATATAAACGTTTAGACAAAATAAATTTAAATAAACGTAAAATAAAACTTTTGTAATTCCTACCAACTACAGCATAAAAGAATATATAGAAATAATATTTTAACCTCTTTTCTTTTGAACCAAGTATATAAATACTTTATAATTGATAAGCTTTAAAGCATATACATATATACATACATCACATTCTGATTGATTGGAAAAACAAAAACAACAATTTATTAACCTTTAATATCACTTATAGAAACTTAAAGAAACATTTTCAATTGATTGGCAAAACACTTAATGCGTTAACTCTGTTCCAACTTCATTTAATTCAAAAATTATATGGCAAAAATTGTTTTAATAAGTTTTGCATTTTACAAGTTTAATCAGTTGGCAACAGTAAAATATTACACTTTGTGCATTTAAAGATGATTAAAATATAAACAAATACAGGTGACCCCCGATTTACGAAGGCTCGCTATACGAAATTTCGAATTCACGAACATCAATAATAAATTATAATAAATAATGAAGTTATTATATATTTTTAAAACTAAATATTTTTTTTAATGTAAAATTTCCTTTTTTAATAAATATCTTATGTATTTTTTTATCGAATAAATTTCTTTTCTAATTTTTTTATAAATGTTTCTAAAAATAGGGTTTCGCATAACGAACGTTTTGTGTACACATCTATGTATTTTTAATACAAACTTATACTAATAAGGATCTCGTTTTACGAATATTTTTAATCCCTGGAACGTATCTATTTTTTTTCAGTAGAATAACATACTAATATTGAGCTCGCTATACGAATATTCGATATACATACGTCCACTTTCACAGAACGTATCCTATTCGCAAATCGGGGGTCACCTGTATTCTGCCATATAAAATGTTGCCAGACTAGATATTTAATTTAAAAAAATGTTTAAACTTCTTTTTTGTAGAAATTATATTATTTTGCACAATTTAACCGTCATATTTATAATAATGTTTTTAAGTTTATTAGAGTGGGAAATAAAACAAAATTGAAATTCAAAGACGAAGTAGAAATCCATGAAGAAGCAATTTTTAATATATCCCAGCAAAAACTGGGTGATGAATTGCTCTTACTCAATAGCATACTTTTTAATACCGTCTACATTACTTACACAGAAAAAAATATCGACAAATTGAAGTTAACAAAATTTTTTGTTGAAATTAAATTTATCGTTTAACAATTTTTTTGTTAATACAATAAAACATTTTGTTGGTAGTTAGAAAAACAAAAGATATCAAAATCTACAACAATTGGTTTTTTTAAATTTGGAAAATTACAAAACAAACAAACAAAAAATTTTTTTCATGTGCCGGCATATTGTAGTGGTTAAAGTGCTTGCATACAAAACCAAGCAACCCAGGTTCAAAAAGAGCAAACAGGAAAAATTAGGAAGGTAGGCAGCGCCATCTCTACGGTATTTTTAATTAAACAATTTCTTTTGTTAATATGCAAATAATTTTGTTGACTTGACTGTTAACAATCAACTTACAAATGTCGTTATTGTATTTACAAATTCTATTGTTGGTTGAGTTTTAATTAAACTTTTAATTGTATTTACAAAAAAATTAATTGTATTTACAACACTTTTTTTCTGTGTAGAAGAAATTTGTTTATAACAATATTTTATTGTGAAACGTAATAAATTAATTAGTTAGATATCTAAAAAGAAAAAAAGCTGCATACACTTTGGCTGAGAAAATTGTAAGGAGCCACTTAAATGATTCTCATTTGGATTAACATACTTTAATGGTCAGTTTTTGAGTGCTGTATTTATCTTTAAGTTGTATTTAAATGAAGAATTCAGTTTTTCAGTACACACTTAAATACAACTTAAGTGGCTAATCTTCTCCATTTAAAGTATGTGATTTTGACAGTTGTTTTTGTTGCCCAAATTTTAGTAAACAAACATTTTTTGTGGCCATTCATAACAATGTTTTGTAATTTAAGATATAACTTTTTAAATATTAAACTTTATTGGCATACAAACACATGGAGGGAGAACATCAATACAACTAACACCTTTAGAGTTAATGAAAGTGATTTTTATGTTAAAAATTGGTGTTAAACCAATAATAATTGTTTCTATTCATCAGCTGTTTTTTGTAAAATAAGTCATTTGATGATGCTACCATACTTTTTCATTTGACATTTGATAATACTACCATACTTTTGTGTCATTTAAATAAGAATATTAAATCAGCACTGAAAAAATGAAACTACATTTAAGTGTTACTTAAATTTGAATGACAATTAGCTAAATGCGTATTTAAATACGAAGTCAAAAACTGGCCATAAGTATAAGTAATTATTTTTTCGACGGATGTTTATGAATTTCATGACGGGTTTTTAAACCAACTCTAAAGGTTTTTTCTAAGTGTTTGTGTAAAACGTAACAAACCTCAGTTTTGTTCTTCGGAAGCCGAATATAATACTGAGTTGTGTAAGCCCATGTAATCAATTGGATATTTTGTTAATTAAAAGCAAGTAGTTATATAATATTTTAAAAGTAATGACTTATTCAATTCGTGTTTTTTTTTAACGGTGATTTGTATTTTAAATGATATTAAAGTAATGACTTCACAAAAGCCCTTTTTGAAAGCGAAGGTGGTAATGACTTATTTAAAACTTAAGACCCTATTTGTAAGCGGACGGGGTAAGTACTTGCCTTCAATGACATCGCCGTGTTAAAGAAATGGGTTGAAATGCCAAAAGATAAGTAAAGCAACTACTGTATTTTTATCCTAACTCATTACAAAGAAATGCAAGTTTTTGCTGGGGTGTAGGTCAGAAAAAAGTTTACGCAAATGGAAATAATTTTTTTCTTAGCAGACTTTATATCCTTAGACTCGTGATCATCACATGCACGTTTTTCCATAATGTGATTTAAAGGGTTAAAAAGCTACGTAATGTAATATTCCATAGAATATCAATTTTATAAGAAAAATAAATAAATAAAATGAAATGAAAAGATTATTATGCACTTTTGCTTATAATTTTTTTTGCAAAGGAATTGATAATAATCAAGACTAAACAATATTTGTATTAGTTAAAAACACATTTTTAAAATTAAAAAAATTAGAAAAAATTAATAGATAAGAAATTATATATGTTTCTTTTTATTTATTGACATATTTTTATATTTTTTGTCTAACGATCATTTCAACCTACATAATTAATTTTTTTTAAATATCAAATGACAGAAAGAATATAACATATTGAAAAACATTAAATTAATTATTCTTTATTTGCTGTCTTTTATGACAAACACTTTTAATTTATCGATAAACTGCAAATTGCAATTGATATGTTTTTAAAATGTGTAATAAAAAACTTTGCGTCAATACACAGTTTAAGCTCTTTAAAGGAATTTGCTTTTAAGCTTAATTAGCATTAATTTGTTTACTTGTTGCTCGACTTTATTTTATTTATTATTTGCTTACAAACATTTCGTTTATTCCCTTTTT
>NDXZ01020275.1:316-14224 GCA_003055125.1 Paykullia maculata
ATATATTTTATATTTGCAATTAATGTACAAGAAAATAAAACTTATAATAAATGACTAAAACTTAAATTTTAAACATATTTTTTCGACCAAAATTTGGCATTTCTGCTCGTGCTTTTAACCTGGTTTTAATTAGGCCATCTCTAGAAGCAGCGTTAGTTACGTTTTGAGAGGCCTCTGTTACCAGTTTAACACATCTTTCCTGTTACCAGTTTAACACATCTTTCTTTGAAGATCCTCATTAGAAATATGCCAAAGAACCGGCGGTGCTGTAAACCTACACTCGTGCCATATAATAATTTCGGTGTAATCTCCAGCAGAGAAGTTAATTTTTGGGGGTTTAAATATTCTGTGTTTAGTGCTATTTTCAGCTTCTCTAGCTTTGCAATGCCAGCTCCCGAATGTGGTCTCTAGCATCAAACAACATATAGGTGAGCAAAAAAAGCATTTCTTTCGATAACAGAATCCACAACTGATCTCATATTTTCGGGTAAAAAACGAGAGTACATAATCAGATGAAAAATATGTTTGGCTCCTTCTTTAAAAGACGTTTTTTGTTTGATTAGGAACTAAATCGGAGCGTATACTTTAACAACGTAATTAACAAGCAGTTGCAAATTTTCTGATTAAGGGTACTTACGTAAACTCTGAGTAGACGATTAGCCATCTCGAGTGCGCAATTTTTCCAGGTTTACGGTTTGCCAGCTCATGACTACAATAATCAGATTGTACAGCTTTACATATCTCATAAAGATATTTTTGATCCGTACTAAGTTCACCGACCACATTTTTCGGCAAGTCAGGCAAATTACCAGCCACCGCACAAAAAGACACCGTAGTTTCATTATCACAAGTAGCTAATTGTTTTCCAATAAGTCCAGAATATTCTCTAGGTGCCGAAGTGCAACCATCTAAAGTCATAATAAATGACGAAAATGCTCATTGGCATGGAGCATACAAACACACCATTGTAGCGGTCTCTTCAAATACTTCTCCAAATATTGAATAACGCCACCCTTCCAACCGAGTTGCAGTTCCGTTACATCCAATGCAAATCAGGTCATCTAAATTCCAACATTTATCTTCTAATAAAGTTGTGATCGAATTTAGAATGCCCTTTGCAGTGCCACGACTTGGCGTTGTGTGACCCAAATAAATTGATCCAGGTTCTGCTAAAATTGAGATGTGTTCTTCCAAAATTTCTTTGCGATGGTAACGACTCCCTATTTTCTCATTTATCAGAGTCTTGTCTTTTCGTTCATCAAAGTAAATGCTTTTAATAACAATACCTCTAATGTCTTTTGAAGTCTCTTTCCGGACTTTAGATACAGCTCTGTGTATTTTGTTTTTATCGATTACCAGAGTTAAATTTTCGGTAGAAATTAAGCCGAAGTCAGTCAAAACCGCAGCAGCAGAACGAGTCGATAAACCGTATCTATCAGAGACCTTAGCAACTGATTGCAATGGCAATGTATTCCGATTCATCGTTGAAGTCGAAGGTGTATCTGTCGAAAGTGTGTTAGTGGGAGATGCCTCCGTTATCGGATACGTGTCTAGGGAAGATTCACACAGTGAAACTTCATTACAATTTTCTGGGATAGAATCGGTTTCTTGAGTAGAACGCGCCTTTTATGCTGCAATGGAATGTTTTTTATTATTTTTTATTTCATGTTCAAGGGTTTCTATATTTTAGGAAGTAAGCTGTAACTATAAAATGATCTTAAAAACTGGTTCGTAATAAGCAAGAGTTCGCTATAACCGTAATAATTGCTATATAATTTGAAAGTGTATGTTTTGTGTCTGAAAAAAATTTTTTGTTCGGATTTTTTTTATAAAAAATTCCTTATAACCGGTGTACGTTATAAACGAACTCCACTGTATCTAGCAAATTCGTAGTCGCCGGTAAAGTATTGTTGTAATATATAGTCGTGGCATATTAAGTTTAGGTGTCGAAATTAAGGATAGCGAAATATAATCATGAAAATAACTACTTTTCAAAACTTTGAAGATCGGTAGAACCCTAAAGATATAGTTTCATTGTATTTTTAAAATCATTTTTGTAATCTACGATCAATTACGCAAGTTTTAGGAGGTCTTGCGTTAGGAAAATAAAAAAAAAAATTTCGGGACAGCCTAGTGTCCATCCCTGCCGTGTTTACATACATTTTTTGTTAACGTAAAATATCATGAATTTTTTTTATTATTAATTTTTAATTTATAAATATTAACTTAAATATATGTAAATAGTTGCTAACAAGCCTTAAAATTGTTTTACATTATTTTTATACTTTGATTTTAACTAAAAGTCAAAAATGTTGACAACTGGGATAAACAGATGCTTTTTAATTTATTTAATTTTACTTGTTTAAAGACACATACTTATGTATAAAAATAAATAATAAGTAATGTATGAAAATATACTTAACATACACCAACAAATACCGTTCAAATAACTCATACATTTTTCATTCAACATTTGCTTCTATAATAAATGAAATTTGTTGGTTAAACGTCATAAATATAGGTCAATATTTATTATTTTAAACTCTATTTAATAATGTATTAACAAAACTATCAAAACCTTAACTTAATAAACTCGCAGGAAATTTAAAATGTCAATGATTGTGTACTAATGTCTCAGTCTAAAATATATATAGAATAAAATTCAAATTTTTGATTTAATATTTTAATTAAAAAAAAGTACATTTTAATAAAGATTTCATTGTTAGGTATCAGATTATTGTTAAGAGACCAAGGACTTCAAAAAACTTACTGAATTTAATTTATACGTTCTTTACAATTTAAATATTTATTGGCAAATATTTTGTTAGTTTTTATATACATAAGAGCTTTAAGTTGAAAAAAAAAACAAAACAAAAACAAATGAAAAAAAAATTTTTATATTTAAAATAAAAACACAGTAATGTTACTTTAAGTTAATATTTTAATGTGAATATTATTTGATTAAAATTGTATACTTTTTTATACATCATTTCCTTATACTGATAAATAATTTTAATATAATTAAATATTCAATAATTATATAAATTACTAAAGTGTATAACATTTGTATAAACCACATTTTTATGAAAAAAAAAACTAAAAATATAAGTTTAAAAGAAACAAAGCTATGTTAGAAACTATTAATCAAATTTTCATCATTTTAAAACGATATGGTTGACGTTTTGTTGACAATAAACCGAGGAGGATGCGACATAATATTATGATAATCTAAAAATTCGTTTTTTAAGCTGTTGTTATCAGCTCTGGAGTTGTTTTAAATTTGTTTACAATGAAATTTCCTTTAGTTAAAAAAAACTGCATTCAGATCTTTGTTACCAAATTGTTCATAATTTAAAAACGATATGGTTGATATTTTGTTGGCAAAAAACCAAGGAAAAGGCAACATATTATGATACTTGACATTTTTTTTTCATGATGTGATTATCAGGTCTGAGTTTGTTTAAAACTTTTTCACAATATAATTTTATTTAGTTGAATAAAACTGTATTTGGATCTTCGTTATCCATCTGCTTAACATGCCTCAGAACATCTTTTTTTGTTATGACACCCAACAGTCGTCTGTAATAACAAGTTTTTGTTAGTCATTAAAACATTACGAACAAAAGCAGTAAAACTTACCCATTATGAGTTACAAGGGTTTGCCTTAAACCTAATTTACGGAACATATCAACTACTGTCTCCATCGGTGTTTGGTCTGTTACCGTGATCGGAGCCATGTCCAATATCTTTTTTAATTTTAAAGGTGGAGGCCCTAGATTTTGTGCTGGAGCTGTAGATGTAAATAATACTATTGATTGACCATTGATTCCTTCAATAAATCGTTTCGCATTGCCTAAAAAAAAAATTAATTTAACTATTGTATTAAAATTCCAGGATGATATAAGCACAATCACCTAAAGCCAAATTAAGATCTCTGCGCAATACGAATCCAACAAGATATTGGTTTTCTCTAGAAACAACAACAGGATAACCGTTATGTTCTGTTTCTTTCAATAATGTTTCAATATCATCGACCGTCATGGACTCTTGCGTTATAACATTTAGTGTTTCATTGCGCCTGTAAAAATAAAAAGTTTTGTTTTATTACTTGTATTCAGTATTATTCAGTCGGTTGCTTTGCTGCTAGTTCTAATATAGTTTATTAACAAATATAAAATCTCAATTGTTTTTATGAACAAATTATTGATTTTGAACATTTTAAATAAACCTTTAACGTAATATTTATAAAAAAATTCAACTTAACATAACAAATTTTGTAAGAAAACTTTATTAATTAAATCTTTGTTAAATAGGTGTTGGAATTGGGCATAATTTTTATATTGTGTGAACTTTTAACTAAAAATATGAAATATATCCCGCGAGAGATATATTCTTTTTCTTACAGGAAACAGCTCAGACTTTTAATTAATTAGATTGGGTAAATAGTCAAACATTCAGTTATTTGAAACAATAACATAAATATTTTTTAGAAATAAAAAAATACAAAGTAAGTAAGTCAGGTATGTGATGAAAAACTATTAAGACACAAAAACGATTTGAAAACAATGAAAAATGTAATGCGTGTGCTATCATTGTTTTGTTTAATCGATTGCAAATTTCGTTTTGTTTCAAGTAAAAAGCAATCGTTTTGCTTTGTGACAAAAAACGACAATATCATTTTGAAATTGATTTCAAAACAAGTTTGAATCAAGTGTAATTTTTAAGTTTTTTTTATTTAAAAATGTATGTAATTTATTTTTTTATAAAAAAAAAATATTTTAAAATATAATTTTACATTTGTATTTAAGGAAAATGCACAAGAATTTACGCCAGGAAAACGCATTTATTGATTTTATTAAAAATCATATGGATCTGGCTAAAGGCTTCACTAGAGGCGATAAAATTGTCGTAGAAGATCTTCATTTGACTTTAATTTTATAAACTTTCGACAGAGTTTTCTTCCCACGCAAGGTAGAAGTTTTATTAGAAATTTTGATACCGTTGTTCGATGCATTGAAATTGTGCATCATTTCCAACAGACCTCTGAAAGGAACCATCTGCAAAAAATCTAAGTGCAGCTGCCAACTGTAATATCAGTGGAGTTGAAGACTCTGTCTGGTGGTTTGCAATTAAATTTAAAACCATTATGAAACTTTTTTTATTTAATCGGAAACATTGAACAAATCTGCATAAAAATGACAAAATATTCACTTTAAGTAAATATACATTTACAAACATATATATGTGCATACATGTCTTCTGATAAGTTCAACGGATTTGAATTATCCCGCAATTGTTTTCTCCTCACATTTTTATTTCTATGTTCTTCTTCAAATGCCATTTTATTTTAATTAAATTTCAAGAAACTTTTTATTTTTAAACAATTTTGTGTTATTAGTTTTTAAAACAATTTTCACTTTGTAATAAACAAATGCAGAGTTGCATATTATACTTATAATTGTATTTTTGTAGTGGAATCATACGGGATAGAAAAAAAATTGAAAATGAAATTAAACATAATTTATCACATCTAAATAGTTTTCTGTATTGATTTTGCTTTTTAAAACGATCATTTGTCAGCACATACCTGAGTGTCTGTGCCTATGCACTGGTATTCTGTTCAATATTTCACATGAAATTCTGTCAAAATAAAAAACTAACGTGAACTTTTCATGAAAATATGATGCAGAAGTAGCACTCTGTTTATTTTGTGAAAACATATGAAATGTATCTACAACATTTTTAAGAAACGAAAATTTGTAATGATAAAAACAAGTAAGAGCGCTATATTCGGCTTTTCCAAATCTTATATACCCTTCACTACGTGTATTTATGTGTGTATGTATGTGTGTATATATAAACATATGTATGTATTTACATGTCCGAAAGGTATTTAAAGTCTTAGAAAAGTTGTTTTTTTAGTTCATATAAGTTTTATGGGCCAATTAGTTTTTTTTTCAAATCTCACAAAAAAACATGTCTTACCTACAAATATAATTTTTGCGAAAAAAAATATATTTTTGCCTTTATCTCGTAATTTTTTTTTTAAATTTTTAAAAAGGCATGCTTTAATCACACATAATAATAATTTTTGTGTAAAAAAAAAATTTTTTTTGCTTATATCTCGTTATTTGTCGGATTTTAGTGATTTTCAATAGCAAGAATCTCGGGGAAATTTCTGCTTGTTTGATACCAAATCGCGTTCGTACGACATCGGGGGGCTGAGGAAACTATATTTCAACAGACGGAAAGACGGACATGGCTAAATCCTATCTATAAGGATTCAGAATATATATACTTTATGGGGTCGCAAGTGAATATTGTAGAAATTACAAACGGAATGACAAACCTATATATACCCCTGTCACCTGGGTAGGGTATAATTACAATTTTCACAGATTTTTTTTTGGAATTGTTTAATAGTAAAAAGTTCATAAATTGTATTCATTTTTTATCAATAACTAATTATTTGTCAAAATGGACTTACACCGTTTTCAAAGAAACCGGCTCATATTTGTTTTGTTTACAAATGAAAACAATGTTGTATACGTTTATGCAAGAAAATCGTCTAAATTCTAATAAATCGCGAAAAGACATCATTGTTGCATGTCAAATTTTTCATGTGAAAATACCAATATTGTTCAACAAATTTCACAAATTCGAACAGAGTACTAGAAAAGACTATATACATATTTATTAAGATGTTGCACTTCCATACTTGTGATGGCAATTAAATCCCAATAGTGTTGCTTACTCTAGAACAGAGAACTGATTGAAACTATTCACATTTGTTGTCTATTCACAAATTCGTTTCTTTTACATTGCCTTTAATTGACAACAAAATAAATACGAAATGCTATGTACATATATATTCATTTTTTTTTGTTGATTGCCTTTTGTACAATTCTTTTTTGTATTGCCTTTACATATCAAGCAAAAAATAACATGTTGCCATATGTATAATATAATACAATAATCATTTTTGTGTAAAAAAAAAACAAACAAAAAAAAATTTTTTTTTTTGCTTATATCTCGAAAAAAAAATTTTTTTCTTTAAAATTCCCCAAAAGACTGTCTTACACACAAATAAAATAATTTTTGAGCAAAAATAAAAAACGTGGCAGCCGTCTTTTTTGCTTATATCTCAGCCGGTTATTGATGAATCTTGCCAGTTTTCAATACCGATTTTCTCGAAAGTTTTTCCAAAAGTTTGATACCACATACAACCCTGGGTGACCTATGGGAGCTATGTAAACTTGATTTCAACATACACACGGACAGACGGATGGACGGACATGACTAAATCGACTACCCTATCTATAAGATCCCGAATATATATACTTTATAGGGTCGCAAATGAATGTTGAAGATTACAAACGAAATGACAAACCTATATATACCCTTACCATATGTGTGAAGGGTAAAAAAGGCCATTTTTTCAGAAACTGTTCAAAAATATAAGTCTTTTATGAAAATTTCGAAAAAAAAACTAGAAAGAATAAAGGTACTTTTTTGACGAATAATATCGATTTTGGAGATCAATTGACTTTGACTTTAACATTGTTTTAAGAGGTAACACCTTGAGATAACTACAAAGTTTTTAACATTATTTTATTTAGAAAATATCAGGAGTCAAAAAATATATGAGATAAAAATAAAAAAAAATTGAGCAAACATATGAATAAAATATTTTTTTGAATATCTCTTTAATCATAAAAGATAACATAATGTAGTCCACATATTTTTCTTTAGTTTTCATAGCAGAATTAAAAAATACATTGACCGAAAGGTTTTTCTCACCCGACGTGCTCAACTTTTATCCACTGTAGCAGCGACTGTGGTCAAATTTTATATATTTGAAGACAGTATTGGAAGTATAACACTTCCTCTATCGATGCTCTAAGTTTCAAAGAGATCTAATAAGTAGTTTAGAAGCTACATACATATTTATAACATACATACATACATATACATAAATGTATTCAATAAGCATTAAAACATTTCATACCATTTGTTAAGTATTTGCTGCCTTTGGGAATGTAAGTAAACTTTTGAAAAACGACAAGCAATGCATGTATTTTTATTCGTTACACTCTCTTTTTTTGAATAGTGTTATACATTGCTTTACTGAATTCATGTATATTGTGAACAAAAGGCATTTTTTTCATGTGTTGATAAGCACAAAATAGAGCATTCAAACCGTTTACTGCTCTAGAAAATACAACCTCTTGCAGCGGTTACAAAAACTGTTATTTTTATTTATTTATTATTATTATTATTATTTACTTTTCTTATAAGACATTGTTAGCAAAAATTTATTATTAATACTCGTTGCAAACGGTAAAGTATTTCTTATGCAAACAAAAAAATTATTAAGCGATGTCACCAGAATGACCAAAAAATATGGGTGGTAGGTTAATATATCTTTTTAAAGTAGGAATGCAATAAACTACTTATTTTTGATATCGTATTTTCCTACAAGACAGATTGGCATCATTGTAAAACGAGAAGGTTAAGTTAACCCTAATATCAAAAACGATAAATAAGGTCATTGAAAGTTTATTAAGCTAATTTTGTATGAGAAATCTGTCCTATAAACGTTATTCAAAGTTTATTAAGCATATTTTGTATGAGAAATCTGTCTTATAAACGTTTAATAGCTTTATTAATCGCTTATGAATATGGGGGTAAAACAGGGATGGATAATTCAATGCAATTGCACTTGTTCGATAATTTTGATATTAGAAAATACCGAGTTGTTTCTTTTAATATATGTAGATATACAATGTTTATTGGATATATTTATATATATATTAGCTGAGCGCCCCGGCTTCACGCGGAAGTTATTTACTAATGAAAAAAACTAGAAATGCGTTATGCGAAAAAAATGTGCATATCTATATTTAAGTATTTTATATTAATGTTTTAATAGACTGTCTGTTTATTAGATGTTGTAAGTTACGTCGCATGCTACCTTCGATTGTGCGAGTCAAACTTGATTGTGACCTTCGATGGTGGCATTTTTTACGAAATAACTAAAATCGATTCATTCAAGTCGATCCAGCCGTTTAGTTACAGTATAGATAAATAACCTAGATACCGGCTGCAGCGCCATCTGCCGAGCTGATTTGTGAATCCAAACCATCCAGGGCGCCACCCAAACGCATACAAAAAAATTCATTCAAATCGGTCCAACCGTTTAGAAGGAGTTCAGTGACATACACACGTACAGTTGAATTATATATATAGATATATAAATACATGTTTTAATTAGAATATTTTAATAAATGTTTCTTTTTATTACGAACTTTAATTTGTTTCAAGACAATTATTTTTAGTTTTTATTCTGGCTCTAGTTCATTTTTTAAATTTTCTTTTTTTATTTTTTATTTTTTAATTGTGAAAATGAATGAATAATAAATTTTTTGAAAAGTAAGTTTTTTTTTCGCTCGGCTAGTGTCGGCAAAAAAACTTACTTGCATTCATTAATAACATCTTAAATATATTGTACAATATTTTTTAGTAGATATCGGGTTTCCGCGCCTGAGATAAAGTACATGTGTAAGTGTGTGTACATATGTTATTGGTTGGTTAGTTTACGTGGTAGTTTGCTACGCTCGCAAACTGTCAAGTGGAGTCTTATGACTCTGTTTTGACAGGACCACACAATTCGTCGGATGTACAGTTCGCCCGGCCTATGAACTCCCAGCACGGGGAAAATGAGTACTAGATCCATTCTGTTGCCGTGAGATATCTTAGTAGGTCATTCAACCCAGCCTCAGATATCTTACCAAGGTCCTCAAGTGTGAAGTTGCCCAAGAATCTGTGCCTCTTGACAGACAGCGCGGGGCATTCGCAGAGAAGATGGAGGACTGACTCTTCTTCCGTTGCATCCTCACAGCTGCGACAATAATTGTTGTAAGGGACACTTGAGTCGTTCCGAATGCTTTCCAAGCAACCAGTGACCCGTCAATACTGCCAGCAACCTTGGTATGTCCTTCCGGCCATGACTCATGAGTTGCCCCTGCATGTGTCCAGGTTCCGCCACTTATTATCAGCCTTACCAAGAAAGTAACTGTAGATGCAACTTTTAATGGTCCCCAGTGGAGTTGCGACTGAGCTCGCCCTAGAGACGTTCAAAGCAGATCCCTCCTTGGCTAGTAATGAACGGGCATTACCTTAGTGGCGCCTATGCGCAGGGACCTAGACTAGAGTAATGTCAGACAGTTGACCTACCCTTCAATCTTGCACTAACCGATTAATAGAGACGCGGTGTTGTGCGATCTGAGTGACAGAAGTGCCGCCTGACTGTCGACAAAGATACCGATATTCCCCTGGATATCCCTGTCACGTATCAACCTGCATGCCTCTCGAACGGCAAGTACCTCAGCCTGAAATACACTGCAATCGTCTGGTAGACACTTATGCCGAGTTCTTCAGAGTAGACATCGGACCCAACGCCAAAGCCCAGCCTAGATCCATCCGTGTAAATCCTGATCCCAAAGTCCCCCTCCAGGTTGCCCCCACTTCACTCCCTCCTAGAGGGAATTAAGACCTTGAATCTCCTTTCCGTCTGTTTAGGGAGCGATATAATCTGAAAATTGGTTGGCGATCGAGGGCAGAGTGCCAATTAACCTCGCATGGCCGTATGACTTCGATCTCCAGTGTCCAGATGCCTTGAGTCTTACCGCACTGACAGCAGATACGGCCATGATGTGAAACTCAATGGGAAGGAGGTGCAGTATAGTATTCAGTGCCTCTGAAGGACTAGTCCGTACTGCCCCCGTTATCCCAATGCACGCAGATCTCTGTATCCTGTATAGTTGGTCCACCACGTACTTCCTGTCCATCGCAGTCCACCATACCAGAGATCCATAGGTGAGAATCTGACGTACTATGGCCGTGTATATCCATTTAACTATCCTCGGGGTTAGTCCCCACTTCGTCCCCAACAACCTCCGACAGGTGTAGTAAGCTACCGTAGCCTTTCTAACCCTATGTTGGATGTTCATTCTTCATGACAACTTCGCGTCCAGAATGTACCCAGATATTTCACATGGTTCGTAAGGGGAAATTCACAGTTCCCTAACCGTGGGAGTCTGCAGCTAGGAATCTTGGTCTCTGTTGCGAACAGTACCAGTTCAGTTTTGCTTGGATTTACTCCTCAACCGCTGTCTGCGGCCCAGTTACTAAGTAAACCCAGAGCAATGGACATGATATTACTAATCACGTCTAGAAACATTCCTGATACCATTATCACAACATCGTCCGCATAAGCACCGACCAAAAGAGTCAAGTTCCAGAGTAGTTGGGAAATCACTCCGCTCTGAGGTGTGCCTCTCTCCACTTGCTTCGACATAGTGCTGTTACCACGAGTTGCCGTGACTATCCTCGAGCCCAGCATGGATACCAGCCAGCTGTTGATGCATCCTTCGATATTCAGGCTAGTAAGAGCATGCTGGATTGCAAGTGTTGTCACGTTGTTAAAAGTCCCTTCTATGTCCAAAGAGGCTGCCATCGTGTACTGTTTGAATTCCAGGGATTTCTCTATGGTGCCCATAACCTCATGTAAGGTTGTTTCCGCAGATCGGCCCTTAAGGTATACATGTTGACTACCCGAAAGGAGCATGTTCCCTTCCAATCGCTGTCGTATATGGAAGTCGATAAATCTCTTCAGCGTCTTAAGCTGGAAAGATGAAAGACTTATCGGGAAAAGTCTTTCGGTTCCCATGACTCCTTTTGCCAACCTTGGGAATAAAAACACCCTTAACCATCCTCCAGTTCTCCGGAAAATGGTTAAGGCTGAGACACATTCTAAATATCTCCCGGAGCCATGGGATGATGATTCGCGGAAAAATTCCAGCCGGCCCAGGTGACTTGTATGGGGAGAAACAATCAATCGCCTAGGAGATCCTGTTATAGGAAATCATGTTCTTATCGATAGTTGCCGGAATTATCTTTTTCACAGAAAAAAATATCGACAAATTGAAGTTAACAAAATTTTATGTTGAAATTAAATTTATGGTTTAACAAATATTTTGTTAATACAATAAAAATGTTTGTTGGTATTTAAAAAAATCAAAATCTAAAACAATTTGCTTTTGGAAATTTGAAAAAGTACAAAATAAACAAACAAAAAATTGTTTTCATGTGCCGGCGTAGTGTAGTGGTTAAAGAGCTTTCCTACAAAACCAAGCACCCCAGGTTCAAATCCCGGTGAAGACAAACAAAATTTAACATGGTTTTCGAGTTTTAAAAATTAAGTGGCTCACCCCCACTCCAAAAAAACCATCAAGGAAGTCCCCATGACCATCCTGGATCTCTGGAAAAGAGGATAACATCGTAGGAAGGCCAAACAGTAGTGCCACCTCTTGGGAACATTAGAAATGTCAAGCAGCGCCAACTCTTGGAAGAATTAAGAAGGTCACAGGCAGCGCCATCTCTAGGAAGAATTAGGAAGGTCAGTCAGCGCCATCTCTCTATGGTTTTTTTAACATTTTTTTGTTAATATGCAAATAATTTTGTTGACTTGACTGTAAACAATCAACTTAGAAATGTCGTTATTGTATTTACAAATTCTATTGTTGGTTGAGTTTTAATTAAACTTTTAATTGTATTTACAAAAAAATTAATTGTATTTACAACACTTTTTTTCTGTGTTATTTCTATTTCTATATTAATTTAATTATTATTACAAATAGCTTAGAAACAATTTTTCAACAAGATCGGTCAAGAACTCTCTGAGTTAGAGGGGTCAAAATTTGACCTTTTGTTTTTTCTCATCCATGTAACTTATTACCTATTGCGCTCTTAGCAAAATTTGTCCCAAATAGTTTAGATAAAATTTTTTTTAAATAACAATTTTTTTCTTTTTGCTCAAAATAAAGCTTAGAACTTTTCCTTTAAGAGCTTTGTCGTCGCTTAGTTAGATGCGAGTGATATCCCACTCGCATCCCACATAAAAAAAATATTTTGTAACTCAAGACAAGGATTTTTCAATTTTTGCCATATGCACTATTTTGAATGTTTCCTATTTGTGTGCGAGTGTTTCTAAAACCTTAAAAATAAAACGTATACAGAGGAACTAGACAAATTAACCTTTCCGACGGTATGTAACATACCTAACTAAAATTTAATACCCTCGATACTGTAATACCAACCTTAGGAATAAAATCATTTTTTTTTTGCTATTGAAATTTTGAAAAATTAGCATTGAACGTTGGCTTTTTAAATCTATTGATTTATTTGTTGCTGCTCTTCTACTTGTTGCTTGGCTCACCTCGCTTTTTCTTCTTAAAACAGCTTTTAACCCTATGACTTTTTATGCGGCAAAAACAACAGCGATTGGTAGGTGTAGTTTCTTTCTTAATTTGGGCATTATCTGATAATGAACGAGATGCTGTTAAAAAAATTTCTCTCTCTTCTTGCAGAAATCATAATGCCAAAGGTTTTTAAATTTTTACGGCGAACACGTTCGCGAATGTTTATGTTCAACAGTTCATAAACTATATTAGTTGCACTTTTTTTACGGGGACTTTTAATTGAGACAACAGAAGTCTTTTCTTGCATATGAAACTAGTTTTTGCTGTTTTGTCTCGAAAAGATTAGAAAAAAATTTGCCAGTCAGGTTTCAAGCAGTAGGGACATTCTCCGTACTGCATCTGCATCAGAAATTTTCTCAACGTCCTTATATACTCTAACGGTATCTAAAAATTCCTCGACGGCTGCTGGATCTATTTGCCCTTTATAGCGCGCTGTACACTGGGTAAATGACTCTCCTCTGTTGGTGCCACCCATAGCCGCTAAAATTTGCTGCAATTGTTCGGTTAAAAATATTGCCATGTTATTTTCATGTATGTACTACTGTCAAAGACTCTATATATACAAAGATGTTGCAGTTCCATACAT
>NDXZ01020282.1:5440-18732 GCA_003055125.1 Paykullia maculata
AAAAGAAAATATTGACAAATAGAAGATACATAATTTATAGGAAAGAAATGAAATTTTGAACAACTGCCATATCAAAATAAAAGTACAATTTACTATATGTTTTTCTAGCAAACAGTTTCTTTCAACATTTAAACAAAAAATCAATGAAAAAAAATACCTTAAACGCTTCTTGGATTTATGTATATAAGTACATAGTAGTTAAATAGAAAACTAATCACAAACACTCATCAAGAAAACGATTAAAACTATTTTGTATTTCTATAAGAGAAAGTCTTGAGTTTTTTTTAACTCCAAATGCCTCTTAATGAGAGAAGAAAAATGAATTTGTTATATTAACATTTAATCTCAAACATAATCTCTTATCTAATGTCAAACTAAAAATCTCATTTGAATATTTTTAAATATTTTCCTATAATCATTCTAACTAATACTCAAAATCAAAACAACCTCACTTCTAATACAAGTTTCTTCGTACTTCCCGTCCCCATCCAGTCCCATACAGCCTAGAATTTAAATAAATAGCTTAAGAAAATAGTTTCTTCTATTTTTCCCTGCCATCCCCAAACCTTATAAGCGTTTTTTCTTCTTTTCTTTTACCAACGTCTTCCTCTCTTTGTCATCTTTCAAAATTATATAGTCAAGTTAAGAAAATTTGTAAAATTGTAAGATTTGTAATGTCTGTGTAATATTTATCTTAATATTGTTTTATGTTTTTAGTATAATTGTCATTAATAATAATTATTATAAATTATAATTAATTTTTGCAAATTTACTCGTATATTTAAGTAAATATGTAGTTTAAAAAGAAAGCCATTTACTAAATTATTTTTAAATAAAATCCCAAAACACACTTTCTCAATGTACACAAACACATATACACACCTATGGAAAATACTTTTTATATTAGAATATTATTTGTAAAACGAATTAAATAAATAATCAAATATTTTTTTGAAAAAATGGTTTCATTACGGGAGAAAAACAATTTTTTTCTTGGGAGGAGTTGACATAATTAATCCAATATTGATTTATGTTTGTATGTACATATGTATATTAATACATTTGAGTTGCCACACCCACTTTTCATACAATACAAATATTTATTATCGCACATATGGGGAACTATAGTAGTAGAGTCCTTTAAGTTTGAATGACTTGCTTTGTTTGTACAAAATGACATTTCTATAGCCAAGTTTAAAATTTAAGAAATAAATTAATAATAATAAAGAAATAAGTGGGTGTGACACCTCCCATGCAAAGAAAATGTTAGTTTTTGTATAACTAGCAAACGACAAAAATTAAAATGTTCAAATTTGTTGTTGCTCACTTTGATGTTCATGAAGGCTAGCGCCAGGGCTGCCAGACCAGAGATTTCTTCTTAAAATTGGCAGATTTCATTTTGAAACAGGAAATTTTGTTGGGAATATTAAAAACTGTTACGAAGTAAAATTAGTCGGGATTATTTTTGCTGGTTATAACTATACACTTTTATTTTTTGCTAAATGAAAAATAAGCGTCTATAGACAATACAAAACAATAACAAAAACATTATATAATAATATAAATATATAATTTTGCCCCAATTTTGATAAACTTTTCGTAAATAATAGAAGAAATATAAATCCTTCCTTTGGATAAAATATATATTTTATTTATTTAATGTTTTAGTAAAAAAAAAATAAAATTATTATAAAGAATCTATAAATTAATTTTAAAAAGTTTTTGAGGTAAACCTGCACTTAACTTAGAAAGATAATTGTTCATATGTATTTTCACTGTCATAGAGTGTTATAAGGTGGTTCCATAAAGTTTTAATAGTTTTAATACAAATTTAATAGATAAACGAATACCAAATCTTATATTCGCTTTACCACGTGTAGGTATGCAATCAGAATTTTATTTACGTATAATCTGTATTTACATGTCCGAAAGGTAATTAAAAGTCTTAAAACTTGATTTTTTTTTTAAATATACATTTTTCAATATAGTTTTTCACCCATATTTTTGCGGATTTTGGGCCAATTAGCTCAATTTTTTGACCCGAAAGTCACGTTCTAAACACAATTATAATTAATTTTTGTGTAAAAAAAATCGGTAGTATTCTTTTTTGGCCAATAGCTCTAATATTTCTGATAGTTTGATATCAGTAATGAGCTCATACTACATCAGGGGGGATAAGAAAAATTGATTTCAACAGTCGGACGGACATGGCAAAATCGACTTCGCTATCTAGAATATATACAATACTTTATGGGATCGCAAATGAATTATGTAGAAATAACAAACAAAATGACAAACTTATATACACCGGTGTCACCTGTTGTAAAGGGTATAATTACACAAACATGTGTACTATATATTGTTTTATTGTCATGCATTTTTTGGTAGTAGAAGGAAGAAAAACTAATCATCTGAAGCTTTAAACGAAGCCAACCATACATCATAGTATACAATATTAAGAACTATATGAACTGAATCCCGATATTAGGCATTGGACACCTAAATTTATTATATATTTTTAAAAGTTTTATAAGGGCATTGGTAATTTCCGGTTGTGGCCTTACCTCCGTCATGCACATGTTCCGATAGTCATAAATAAATAAATAAATAAATAAAGATAAATAAATTCGTAAAATATCTGGCCAGATGTTTTACATGTGCATGACGGAGGGTTAAACTTTTTAAAGGTTAATTTTATCTCGTGAGTATTAAGATGTTTTTAAGAGGGTAGGCTAGGATCAATGATTAACTTGGTTTCAATACCAATACATATTTTAAATAAGTTTTTAAGGTTTTAGGTTATTTTAGGATGAATATCGTATAAAGAAGCTAGAAACAATAATGCACTATATATTTCTTGATTTCATTTATATACATTAAGATGACGATCTGCATTTTGATGACAAAATGTGAAAGGACATTGCTTATTAGACTATGTAAGTGATTCTAAACATATCGGTTTATGAAAAGGAAATGTAAGACTTTTTTGATTATAATATTTGCACGAGCGTAATACAATGTGATAGATAGTGTAACTACACGAGATGATTACACTTTTGGGAGAAGGTACCAACTATTGATTAGCTGATTTAGTAAGGCCATCCATTGCACCATACGAAATTGTTAAGCAACTTTAGGAGTTACAACACTTTCAATTTTATTCTCCATCTAATGTGAGTTTTATCATTATGACAGAAGAAAACAAGCTTTAACTAGATGGTTTTAAAATTTGATAAGGCTGTTACGCAAATAAATATGCATTGCACTCTACACTTACACAAAAAATATCATTTTACCCAAACCAACAAATCAAATATATTGTTTGCATAATAAATTATATAAATTATTTATAACTTATTCGGACTTTGTGCATTAAAATGTTTTTGCCAGCAGATTTTAGGTTTTAAAACTTATTTAATTATTAAAAATGTTACAAAACATTAGAAACAAATAGTTAGAGAAAACGGAAATTTGCTTAAAACTAACAATAAAAGAAACATAAAGAATTAAAAAAAAATTAATTGTCCAATTTATATTTGTAACAACTAATCGTTTTAACCATAAATATCTACATAGTGTTTCTCTCTCGGCTTATTTTTGTTATTGATTACTTACAAAATTTATTTTTTTTTATTATTATTTTTAAAGATGATCCATTTATTCTTAATTAAATTTTATTATATTTTTTTTTTGTAAGAGTAGTAAACTAAAAAGAAGAATTAAATAAAAAAAACTTAATCGAATCAAAAAATTATTCAACAAGGAAAGGAAGAAACATTTTTTTCAATTAAAATTCCAAACACGCAAATTGTCCCCCTTAATCCTGGCTGAGCTGGATGGGATGGAATATTGTAGGATGAAATTTGTTGTAGTAAAAAACACAGAGACTTCCGCTACCAAGTGAAATTGTCTTTTGATAAAGATAAAAAAGGTCTTGTCTTAGTTGTTTGTTACTGATGTTGGTGCTTTAATTTTGTTGTTGTTTTTGTTTGTTTTTGTTATAAAATAAAACTAAAAATTAAAGTGGATGTGTGCTGTTGAAGTTGGTGTTGTTGATGGTGTTTGTTAAATGTCGTATTTAAAACAAAATATTTAAAGGTTGTGATTTTGGCTAAAGCTTGACGAAATCTTTTACAGCGAAAAGATTTAAAAGCATTTACGGTGAACAATGCCAGGACCAGATTCATCATATTCTTGCTTCGAGATCCACATCTGTTGGAAGGTGGATAGAGAAGCCAAGATAGAACCACCGATCCATACAGAGTACTTTCTTTCGGGTGGAGCAATTATCTTAATCTTAATGGTAGAGGGAGCCAAGGCAGTGATTTCCTTTTGCATACGATCAGCAATACCAGGGTACATGGTGGTACCACCGGACAATACAGAGTTGGCATACAAGTCCTTACGAATATCAACATCGCACTTCATAATCGAGTTGTATACAGTCTCATGGATACCGCACGATTCCATGCCCAAGAACGAGGGCTGGAAGAGAGCCTCTGGGCAACGGAAACGTTCATTGCCAATGGTGATCACTTGACCATCAGGCAACTCATAGGACTTCTCCAAAGAGGTAGAAGCAGCGGCGGTGGCCATTTCCTGCTCAAAGTCCAAAGCAACATAGCACAACTTTTCCTTAATATCACGCACGATTTCACGTTCAGCAGTGGTGGTGAATGAGTAGCCACGTTCGGTCAAGATCTTCATTAAGTAATCGGTCAAATCGCGACCAGCCAAATCCAAACGCAAAATGGCATGAGGCAAAGCAAAACCTTCATAGATGGGTACAGTGTGTGACACACCATCGCCAGAATCCAGAACAATACCAGTGGTACGACCAGAAGCATACAAAGACAACACGGCCTGAATGGCAACATACATGGCTGGCGAGTTAAAGGTCTCGAACATGATTTGAGTCATCTTCTCACGGTTAGCTTTGGGGTTCAGAGGGGCCTCAGTCAATAATACTGGATGTTCTTCAGGAGCCACACGCAACTCATTATAGAAAGTGTGATGCCAGATCTTTTCCATGTCATCCCAGTTGGTAATGATACCATGTTCGATGGGATATTTCAATGTTAGAATACCACGTTTGCTTTGAGCCTCATCACCAACATAGGAGTCCTTTTGACCCATACCGACCATCACACCCTGATGACGGGGACGACCAACAATTGAAGGGAAGACAGCACGGGGGGCGTCATCACCGGCAAAGCCAGCTTTGCACATACCCGAACCGTTGTCAATGACTAAAGCACCAGCATCATCATCACACATTTTGGCAGTTTAGAGTCTCTGCAAAAGAACAAGAATACGAGAAAGTTAGAAAATTGGTTTGTTTGTTTGTTTAAACGGACAAGTTACTCGTTAGCAAATATACAGATAATGAAGAAAATTCTTTTCATAATATATTTGAGTGATTAATTTATAAAAGATTATTAAGTAGTTTACAAAATACAATTGAGTGCTTTAAGTGAAAATTTTGCACGCGTTTTAAATTATTACAATAGCAAAACATACAGTAAAATTTTCACTCAAGTACTCTGTTGTATTTTGCAAATTACACATACAATTACTTTTAACTAAGTGAAGAATTTAGGCATGTTTTTTTATTTTCTATTACAATAACAAAACACATGTAAATTTTCCTTTCGTCTTAAAAGAATGTCTTTTGTAATCGACACATACATAAATAGTTTTTAATTTCTTGAATTGTGAAAGTTTTAACATTTTAATGATTTTTATATTGAACATTTTTGTGGAGTTTATTACATTTCCAAAAACATTTAAACTATCATAATGCCATTTTATTTTATAATTCTGTATCAAATATTTTAACCAAAGAGAAAAAATTTTAAAAAGTTCCACTGCTTTATAAGTATGTGATTTCACGAATATCTATAACTTCAAACATTTTTTAAAAACGTTTAATTAAATTTGGAAAAAAAACATCGAACAGAAATTGAATATTTCGAAGTTACATTGTTTTCTTTAATCTCTTTTTTAAGTTGATTAACTTTATGTTTTGATTTTTTATTCAATTTTGAATTGCTTACAATTAATTTATTATTTTGCATATTTTAAAAAATGTTTATTTAATTTATTTTATATTCTTTATTTCAAATGTTGTTTTTTTTGAGTTTTAAAAATCCGATCAAATAAAAAAAATGTAAGTTAAAAAAGTATGAAATTATGGGAAAATTGCTTTATAGTATTGAAATATTTTATTTTTGTTAAACAAAAAACTCGTTCTTTTCACATAAACTTTAAGGTTATAATTTGCACTCTTTTCTAAAAATATTGCATAAGTCTTTGAATGTTCTAATGTAATTTGATACTTTCCGATAACGGAAATTTTTACTAAAAATTTAAAATCACTAAAATTTATTTTTTCACTTGATAAAATGTCCTTTCACTCAGTTTTCCTTTAGAAGATTTGTTTTTAATATAATATTATTTTTGTTATTTAAAATTCATTTTCTCTTTTAAATTTTATAACCACCTTTATCAGCCAACAAAAAACGAATATGATTTAGTATAAAAAAATTATTTAATCGTTAGATGGATCCTTGTTGGCGTCTTAACTTAACAACAAATGGATGTGCTAAAGAATTGTGTAGCCTTTATAAGTACTTTTTTATGTGTTTTACACACACACACATAAAACTTTTATGCATTGGTATGGGCGATTTCTCAAAATAAACAATGCATTCGTAGTTGCACTAACACAGATGCAACATTAAATGAGCAACACTTTAAATACAGTCGTTTGGAAATAACGGCACTGTTGACTAAATTTCTTTTGTACATATGTACAAAAAAATCAATTTATATAGGTATACCTTTATATGTGTGTTTTAAAATCTAAAATAATTGATTAGAGTATTTTTCTTGTTGTTGTTGTTGCTGCTAGTTTTTTTTTCAACGATAATGAGTATCAATCCAAATATGTTCAACTTTTTATTGAACAAATACTAAAAGTACTGTTCCATACTAGAGGTATGATTAATTTCATGATTCAATAGAAACAATTCGCACATCTTTTTGATAAATGTAAGTGAAATGCATTAACTTTAATAACCTAGTCTATAGACCATTTACAATATAAATGTTGACTTAAAGAAAAATGTGGGAAAGAAGTTATAAATTCGGTAAAAATATTAAGGAGTAAAAAAATTAAACAATTAAAAATATTGAGGATATGGTTGGTTGGTTGGTTTACGTGGTAGTTTGCTACGCTCGCAAACTGTCAAGTGGAGTCTTATGACTCCGTTTTGACATGGCCACACAACTCGTCGGATGTACAGTACACCCGGCCTATGAACCATCAGCCTTTGAGGATATACAAAAACTATTTTTTTTTTAATCTTAACTCGATTCTTTTTTTTTTTTTTTTTAATGAAGTAGCTGATAAGTACCACCTTTAGATTTCTTAATATTTTTTTTTTAAATTTGTTATTCTGTTTGAAGCAGTACCGTGCACTTTATAGTCTTTGATAGCCGTTATACTTTTAGAGGATTTCCGTGTTATTAAAACGTAGGCTTATGCACATTAATCCTAAACCTCAATCTTTACTTCCTAATCATTTTGTAAAACTGTCTTTAACTTAATTATTCAATCTTCATTTGATATATCAGTTTCCAAAACATCGATATTCGATTAGCATCATTTAGACAGTATGTATAAATAACAGCAAAGCATTTTCAGTCGTAAATACATTTTTTGTCATTTAAATGTTTTACAATTTACGTCGACCATAAAGTATTTTACTTAGATAAGCAGTACCGCCCTTTCCTTTAGGCAGAGTAGGCAGGCAACTGCTTTATAAAACAAAATCTATTTTTTTTTAGAAAAAATTAAAAATAAAAATTTGTTTACAACAATACCTAATTGACAATATTAATGACTTTTTTGAATTACATTTTCATTATATTTTCCACATTTTAAATTATTAAAACATAATGTTATATTATATTGCAATTATGTACATATGTATATTAACTCCAACTTATTAGAGAACGGCGCGGCTAGAACAGCTTTTTTAACAAAACACACTTCAAAAACTCTGCACTCTAGTGGTATTCAAATATTTAGGGGGTAAAAAGGGATAAATCGGTAGCCTTATATCTTCTAAACCACTCTTACTCAAAAAATAGGTAGACGGGTGTCTGGTACTTTTTTCAAACTCGCGGGCCTAGGGGGTAAGAACGGTTAAATATAATATTTTGGTACTTTTTTGGGCCCCTTGAACTTCTAAACCAATAAAAATTTAAATTTTATTTTAACTGTATTCGTCACATCTCGAAAAAATATGGATACGGTTTTGGTAATTTTTGGAAGTTCGAACTTATAGGGATAAAAATCGTACTTAGTTTTCGTACTTTTTTAAAAAAATGTGTTTTTGAATTTTGATAGAATTCATAAAAAGCTCCACTTAAGCCTTTAAAATACGCTGGTAAACGGGGGACGAAAAAATACTTTTTCAACTTTTAGGGTACTTTTTTAATTGATCATGAATAAACTAGAAAATCATATAATGCGCAAAAATTTACTTAAACAGCTTTAATGGCACTTTTAAAATTTTTTTAATTTACGTATCAAAAAATATGATTTTAGGAACCGTTGACCCAGATTGAGATATGAAACCATATAAACGGGAGAAAAGGTACTTTTAAATTTATATAATATTTTTTTGCATTTATAAAACCATAAATATGGAGTTAGTGAATTAACCCAGGTTGAGCAAAGAAATTATTTATTGAGGCAAATTGTTACTTTTTTTAAATTCAATAGTTTTATTCCATTTTTGTGGGTTTTTTGTTCCATAAATGTAAAATTAGGAACTGTTAATCCAGATTACGATAGGTAATAATATAGGGGACGAATTGGAATTTTTCATTTCTAAAGTATGATACATTAAAATGATATAATAAACCCAGTTTATAAAGACATGAGATTAAGTTTTAAGTTAATACGGAACTTAATTGTATAATGAAGGTATATATGACACAAAACAAAATCAAATAGTGCCAAACTGTCTCCTAATGTTGTTAATTTGTATATACAATGTTATAAAAAAAACTGTCTTCGCTCATCAGTCTCAGAACCGCTTGAATTCATTAGCGATAATGGCGATTGAAAATGACATTATAAAATATATTAACTTTTATTATGTTTTAAACGACCTTGCATATAAAAAAGTAAGAAGAGTTAGGATTTAACAAAGAACATACAAGAAAATATATATCTACTTATGTCTATGTAGTCTTGAGTACAAAATGAAATATTTGTTAAAGTTTTTTTTATTAAATGCTGGAAATGTTTAAAACTAATTAATTTTTTTACTTTTACGAGTATTCGATTTGTTTAAGATCCCATAGAAATCAAAAGCGGTATATATATATATGTATGTATGTATGTATGTATGTTTGTCCTTCTGTATATCCATTTAATAACAGAACTTTGGATAAAATATTAATTGTACATCAGATATATTTGGTATAAGAAATGTGCAAATCCGGCCTTACAGATTAAAGATATGCATCACAATGCAAAAACAGATCAGGTCCTTGCAAATGCAAAATTAATTTTCTATAGTAAACTTTAATATATATAAAAGAAGTAGGTAAGGTGTAAGTACAGAATAAATGGGGCATTTTTTAATGTTCTATTTGCTATGACTAAAATGCTTCTTTTTTTTTATTTAAAACAGTTATTAGTTTTAAGTATAAAATAGGGAGAGCTATTGAAAGTAAGATAAATATTCTATCAATAAAATCCTAGGAAATCCAGATACAAATATTCCTTAAAAACTTTACCCACGTAAACGTTAGAGGCTGCCTTAATGCTCTTATAAACATACTGCAGCATTCTCTCCATTTTGGTCAAATGCCGATACATATCTCTCTTTCTATCTACGTATAAAAAAATTATTAAAATAATCAATTACAACAACAACGAAATTAGCACTACAACCAAAAAACACGCAACATTTTTTCAGAGATCTAAAAAATAAAAACAACAAAAAAAATAAATAAAAATTAAAAAGAAAAAACATAAAAACAATCGTTTGCTGTAAATAGAAACGAACCCTAGAAGGACCGAATTGCACTTGATGTCGTTGATCACATCTGAAGGCATTTCAAACGAGTAAAAAACTAACAACAAAATTCGAAACAATTTTAAGACTTCGTGTGTTGACAAAACGAAATTTGCAGCCACTTGTAAGAGAATCGAACGAGGAATGAAATTTAAATTATTTACACTGTAAGTATGTGTGTGAGAGAGAGAGAAAGAGAGAGAGAAAGAATTGCAATGAATTTTAGTTGCATATGCTGCATTAAATGAGTTTGGGTGCGTGTGTATGTGTTTGTGCGTGATGTCTGTATGTTGTATAAATAATAAATCAACATCAAGGTTGGCCTATTCCTGCTCCCATAAGTTTGATAATGATAAATATCCGTGATGTATAAATTATGCGATTGTTGTTCTGTTGTAGTCTGTGTGTTTTTTATTCATGGTGGACATTTTTTTTAATGCTGTTGCTGTTTTCGTTCTTGTTAGCAGAAAAAGTTGTGAAAGCATTTTGGGCCATATAACCACCACATGTTGCATGTGTTAGCAATTTTTCTTTAAATAAATAAAATTCAAATCTTTTTATCACATCGATGTGGTAATTGTTTTCTATTTTTGTTGTAGCGAATTTCGTACAATAAAACTTTACCATTTAAGTCAAATTGATTTCATTAAATTTGGCGATCGTCTTTGGTTTAAATTTAGATCAGAATTTTTGTTGTGTTTTTTTTTTGTTTTTGCAAATATTTCGTTTATTTTGTATTTTTAATTTATTTTGTAGTTGTTGTTGTCGTTTCAATTTGTTGCCAATACAAAAATAAATTCGTGAATAGTTTAATCGTTTTGTCGGAAATGATTAATTGAAGGGGGTCTAAGACACACATAAACCCAAACAAACCAACAAACATTCTGTACATTGAATTCCGTTTTGGACCTCCTGGCATGGCATTTTTTATTTATCTTCCCCTCTTCTTCTAATTAGTTTTTTCTTTGCAATAGTTTTCAATACAATGGTTCAACATTAATTAAAAGAGACAAATTTAAATCGATTTCTATATATGTACATATGTACAAATGTATGTATTAATAAAGTGGAGTTTGGTTAAATTCATTTGATATTTTGTTACATTTATGTACTATGTATATTGCACACAAATATATACATAATTTATAGTTTAAGAATAACATATTAATTTTTAAACTTAAATAAATAGAAATATTTTCTTAAATATTCATAACATAGATTCTTTTTTAGAGGTGAAAAAATGGCGCTTAAAATATTTACAGATTTTGTCTTTCATTAACCCTAATAATAAAGGCTACAGTATTGCATCATACATAAAAGTTAAAAAGAAACATCAAATAACTTTAAGACCAAATGAGTCTTGAACATACAATTTTATGTCATTTAAAAAGAGTCCTTTTACACTAATCTTTCGCACAATCTAATACTCTTGCGACTTGCTTATAAATTATATTCCAGCAAATTATTTGCAGAGCATTGATTGACACACAACATTTAACTATTTTCTTTAATCAGTAGCTAATATTTGGGGTTTACTGAAGAGCTAGTTGTACATTTTTTTAGCCAAATTAAATATCTTTGAGAACGAATTAAGAATAAAGAACGTCTGACATTTAAGGAAATGTGTAATTTGAAATTATTTATAGTCTAAGACCAAATCATAATGTTTATGGGATTGCTGTTTCATTTAAATAATAATTGTCAGTGTTTTATATTATGTCGTTTATGTTTATGTAGGAAAATATGTCAACGATTTTATTTGTAAAGGATTACAAAATTATTTAGTTTTTTGCCAATTATTACATACATGATCGTCAGTGCCTTTATTTTATCATTCATGATTGTATTGTTGAAATGTTTGATTAATATACTTATTAACATGATTTATTATTTGATAATATTAAACTTAAATAATAAAAGAAAGATGCATTCTTGATCCTAGCTCTAATCGAAAATCAAAAATAGTCAAACACTATGAAAAGAGACTTTCTTCTTTGCCTGTTTGCACTCAAACATTAATTTTTATCTTTTAACACATTCCTGGAAACCTTTGGTTTTATTTCGTTGAGAAGAGGTTTTAGTTTTCAAATATGTTAGACAACGGTGCTAATCTTGTTCTAAACATACTTTAATCAAATTGTCACGTAAATTTTCGTCAACAGAGTTTTATATGAATAAAACTCAAAATCTTGTCGTCAAAAGTAGTTAATAAAAGACGATACAGAAGACATTTCTACTGTTTTTGTTATCAACAGGGTCTCATATTAAAAAAAAACAAAGGCATTGTTGACTATCATGTCATTAAAAATGCTTGATTGAAGATTTTATTAAATACTTTGTTGCTTTTCTTTCCGTCAACAGAGTTTGATATAAGACGACATTTAAGATACTGATAATGTTATCTAATATGTTTGGTATAAAACAATATAAACAAGGATTTCGTTTTCATTTTCGTTAAGTGATAGTGAAAAAGTCACAGAATGTAATACATACATACATATGTGCATATGTAAGTCATCGAAGGTAATGTCGTGTACAACGAATTCTTCTAATATAATAGAAAAATAAATTAATTTTAAATTAAAATATGCTCAATATTAAAAAAAATATTGTTTGAAATTGCTAGAATTTCTGTAAGATTTACCATCACTACAAAAATAGTCAATATTACGTCTATCGTAGTCAATTCATCCTTTTGGTATTAAGGTGACTAAAAATCATATAAAAACTAATTTTTCTGCAGCCTACGATATTGTTTCTACGAATATATTTGAAAAATATTTAATGCACAAGAAAAGAAAATTTGGGAAGACAACTAAAAAAATTCAACCAGTTGCAATCCTTGATTTTTAGTGATTTAGGAAGAAAAAACAGTTAAGTAAATGGATAAGATTTTGCCAACGTGTGCTTTTCAAAAACTCTTTAAAGAGGCAAACAGCGTCAAGAAATGCATGCATAACCATTTATGTTTGTGTGGAAACTGAAAAAAAAGAACAGTTTTGCATCTAAGCATCCTCTGGAACTACTTACGATGTCCAACATTTTTATTCTGTCATATATAGCCAGACGCTACTTCATGTTTTGATTTGTTCGGAAAAAATATATATAAAATTTAAAATTAGCATATATTGTCAATATTCCCAAAAAAATATGGGAAATTTACGTTAAGTAAAGCTCTAGACTGGAGGAGAT
>NDXZ01020296.1:0-14084 GCA_003055125.1 Paykullia maculata
ACTTGAAGGAAAGTGAGAATAATATTGTAAGTCAGCCTTTCCTTTCTGCTAAACTTTTTTGGCGATTCCGAGATTTTACAATGTTCTGCCAAAAGTTTTTTATTCTATTAACAGTTATTTAAGGGAGTAAATCTTATAATATAAAAAATAAAAAGTGAGTAAAATAATGCTCAAATGACCCGAAAGGCATGTCCAACACATATATATAACAAAAATGTCTGAAGTGTATCCAGAAGTTGCAAAATATGAATTTTTGTGTAAAAAAAAGATTTTGTCAAAAGTATTTCCAAAAGTTTAATACCTTATACAAGTCTTGGGGACCTATGGGAGCTACGAAGACTTGATTTCAATCAATACACGGACAGACGGACATGGCTAAATCGACTTCCCTATCTATAAGGTATTAAAGGCTTAGTAAGTTGGATATTTTTCTTTGAAAATTACATTTTCCAATAAAAAATAATTTTAAATTAAAATCAAGTTCTATTTAAAACAGAAAAAGTAATTAAATATTCCCTCAAATATAAAGTTTAACAAAAATTTTTTAAAATATATATCTTATTACAAATTTTTAAGAATTTAAAAAATTAATGTAGAATTCTCTATAAATAGAAAAGTTAGTACATATTTTCTCTAAATACGTCAAATACTAGATAAATTCATTAATAAGTAGTTTATTTTTCTATTTTTTTGTTTTTAACAAATGTTTATTTAGTATAACACGTTTTTTGTCTCTCTATTACTCAATTACTTTTTCTCTGTACTCCCATCTTGTCTTGGTGTTGTTGTTATGTCTTACTACCACAAATATAATAAATCAAAAAAACAATATATTATTTACTTGTTGCTTAATTCATTAACATTTGTCCGTCCTTTTGTCTAACTGTCAGTCTCGATGAGTGGCCCAGTAGTGGTGGTCGAGGAGGAGGAATACAAGAAAAAAGCTTTTACAATCATTAATTTTTTACAATTGTTTATTACGTTTTTAAAGAATTCAAATTGTGTTTTATTTATTTCAATTAAGGTATTCTTGGTGTTTACTTATTTTGTAAAAAAAAATTAACTTATTATTTCTCTTTTGTAAGAAATCGTTTTTGAAGGCTGTTTTGTAGGTTTTTATGTCTTCAATTTATTAACTCAAGTTCGTTTGTTAAGTCTTTTGTTTTTTAAAGTTTTTTCTGCAAATTTTTGTTTGTTTTGTTTTTTGTAACATTTAAATACATTATTAGGTTAATTTCTATAAGTTTTTGTATGTACAATATTAAAGATTTATTTTATTATTATTATTTTTTTTTGGTTTTTCTTTTATTTTTTAATTATTCCATTTTTTTACTCTTTAATTATTTTTTATAATTGCTTAAGTTTTTGCAGGTTTGTTATTGTTATTTTTTATTATATTTTTTTTCTTTATTAATGCGTTTATTTTTTTTTTGTGCTTTTTTAATGCATTTTGTTTTTTATTTTTTGCGTAACTTTTATAAAAATTTTAAAACTTAATTGCATATTCTTTACGAAATATCATTTGTATGTAATTTTTTTTATTTTGTAGCAATTACCCTAAAACATTTAATTGTTTTTAAACACAAAAATGATAAATGGCTTTTTTCGAAGACCATGTGCATTAGTAATAAAAAGCAAATATTGTGACAATGTTCAGTAACAATCTCTTAAATGGTGACAACTAATGTTTATTTTAACAATTTAAATAATTTAAACAGACAATTTTATAAAGTCTTTTTTACGGTTTAATGTCTCAAAAGTGTTTTTGTCTTGTTGAACTGGTTTTAAGTGTTAATTAAAGTATAAATTATGAAAAGGCTTTAACACGTTAACTAAATTAGCTTAAATAAAAACCTTATTTTAGCAATAATTTATGGTTTAATATTTTTGTGTTGTATGTTTTGTTACCAAAAAAAATAATTTAATTAGAGCAGAATAATTGTATTCAGCCTAAATCTTATTATGTTTTGCAAATATGTATGTAAATGAGAATTTAGTTAGTATGTGCTTGCAAAGAAAATCATATTCAGCTGAGTAGTTTTTGTATGCAGAAAGTATTTAAGGCTGAATTTGTTTATTTCTTCATAAAGTGCATTTATTTAAGAAAGTTTTGTATTCAGCTAAGAATTTTTCTTGCAAAAATTAACATAAAATTCAAGTAACTTTTTTTTTGGATTTTCAACAAAAAGTCAAAATTTGTTGGAAAAAATGCAGTTCAGCTAAAGAATTTTGGTTTAAAAAATATTGCCTATACTAGATCTAGGTTTTTTGTTTAAGCAAAATCAAATTTAGCACACATTTCTGGGTAAGTTTAGTTAGTTTTTTTAAATATGTATATATTTTAAATTGGTTCACAAAATTAAACATTTATCAAACCTTTTTGCGAATTTAGTATAATAAATGTTTACGTAATTTAAGGTGAATTCGATGTTAAGAAGTTTGTATACATATTTAGTTCAGAGAGTTTGGCCATTAAATTATAATTAATTAATAATTTTGTATTTTGTATAGGAAAATTTATTTTCAGCTATTTTTTCTCATTTAGCAACGCATTTCTCGGCTTTAAATAAACCGAT
This sequence comes from Paykullia maculata, assembly GCA_003055125.1. Classification (NCBI taxonomy): domain Eukaryota; kingdom Metazoa; phylum Arthropoda; class Insecta; order Diptera; family Rhinophoridae; genus Paykullia; species Paykullia maculata. The sequence goes on from NDXZ01020296.1 coordinate 2,577, forward strand.
AATTTACAAACTGAAAAAAAATTAAGATTTTTATAACTTTGGGTTGAAAAAGAAAATTGACAATTATTTTTTTAAAGATGCTTGCTTTACTTAAGAATTTAAAAAATTTCTGAAACTTTATATTAGAAATAGTTTTTTTTTAAACATTCTTTAATTTTTTTCTTTGTAAAAATTTAGAAAAATTCTTAACTTAACTTAACATTTAAAAAAAATTTTTTTTTTTTTAAATTAATAAATTTTTAATTGATAAATAATAATTTTTAGTGTCTAAATTTAAAAAAAAAAATTTTTAGAATGAATGTTAAGAAAATAAAAAAAAAAATATTCTTTATAATAGTTATTCGAAAAATTCTATATTTAAGAAAAATATCCAGAAAAATCCTTATATCGTTATAAAAAAATTTGTTAAATAAATTCTTAACTTATAGAATTTTTTTTACAAATTCTCTATTTATAGAATTTTTTAAATATCCTTTTTTATATATATAGAAAATTATCATCAAAATCGATGTTCGTAGAAAATTCTTTTCCACTAAAAATTTTTTTAAGAGAAGTGTTCTATTCTATGAAATGCTCCTTTATTTATGATTTGTTTATAGAAAATAGTTGGCAACTTATATAGTTCTTAAAAAAATTGTTTGAATATTTATTTTTAAAAAATGTTTGGTTCTTTCTAAATCTGTAGAAATTTTCGTTTTAGTTCTTTATATCCTTAAGCAGTCGTAAAGAATTTATTTCCTGGGTTTGTTTTAAAAGAAAAAATAATTTCCGTATTGAAAAACAAATTCGTTGCTTTCTTTAATTTCAAAACAAATAAAATATTTACTTCCTTTTGTTGCATGTTATTAAAAAATTATATTCACGCTTTACTTTTGTTTCGTTTTTAGTTTTTAACATTTCACTTCCTTTTTTACATAATTTTTGAAGGCTTAAAAACAAATAATTCAAACGTAATTTCTAATTTTTTTTTAAACACTTTGAAGCCAGAATTATTTTTTATATAATTTTTTTTTTTGTTTTCGAATGTTTGGAAAAAATTCCTTAGAAACTATTTGCATATATATTTAAAAAAATTCTTTTTTTTATCGTACCACAAAAAACCAGAAGATTTAAATGAATTTTACTCCACTACCAAAACAGAAATTAGCGGCTTTCGCACCGTTTATACCAAATGTTCAAGTGACGCGATCAAGCTAAATAATCAAACTGAGTTAAGCTTTTCAATAAACTTGGCTTACAAGCTGTAACAGCAAATAAATAAAAAACTACTTTACACACACATGCTCAAACTAATATTTCGTAAATAAAATAAACACACACACCAACTAACCAAGCACTTCAATTAAATGTTGCTCCTCCAATCAATTGAGATTTTTTGCCAACAGTCAGCGCACCAAGCTTAACTAGCTTTTCGGTGAGTATAGTTTTAAGCGTAGCCTCTATTGTTTTCTTTAGAGGCTACATTGGCAAAAATGCCAAACGCTTTTGTGAGCAAAAAAAAAAATCTTTTGTTGAAGAATTGAATGAAGTGTGAGAAACATTAAAGTTTACTTTTTAGTGTTGGTCGAATTTTGCTGTCTGTTGCTTTGGCATTGCAAGAGCAATCAATTTAATTAAAGCCCAAACAATTCTTTTCATTCTACTTATTTCTTGGATCGAGTTTTTGTTTTTTTTAATGTCTCTGGATATCGCAGATTTTAAAAAACTGGCCAAACTACAGGTATTAAAAAAGTTCTTATATTTTGCTGTCTTTTTATTACTCAGCATTTTCTTTTCTAAAATATTTTTATTATTATTTAAAATTATCTATAATTAAGATTTTGGTAAAATCATTTTGAAAACAAAATAAAACACGTTTAAAGTAACTTTCCATAACTTGAACTCTAATGGTTTTTGGAAGTTGTTTTCAAATATTTGGAAATAGTTGTTTATTGGATTCTTGAATTTGCAAAATCATTAATGAGAGACTTAAAAACAACATTTTTTTAAACATATAATTTATTGCAGCATGTTTAAAAAAAATAATTTAGATAACAAATATTAAAAACTAAACTTCTATATGCTGACAGGCCAAGCTTGTGTACGAGCGTGTGTGCGATTGAGGTTAAAATTCATATTGCAAATAATATTAAACGCTGGTTAAAAAAATTAAAATCAGGATAACTTTTAAACTACCATTCAGAACTACTTTAAACTTCGATTATATAAAAAGAAAGAGTCGGGCTTTTAATATAAAATCTTTAGAAGAAAAACCTTTTAATTTACATGCAGTTATAGTTGTCTAAAATTGACCACCTCAGTGGCGATTTCCCTATTTATTTGAGTTTTTTAATAAATTTTTAAATAATTTTTTTAACGGTATTATGTCGATTGTGTCTAATTCGTACTTCTAAATGCAATTTTTAACAAAAAAAAAATCTGTTTTAAAAACTTTGTTATCATCGCAAAAAAGTGTTAATTTATTTTTTAATAAATACTGCAATTTTTATGTAAGTTTTTTTATATATAAAAATAGAAGTTTTGAAAAAACTTTGTTTTTTTTAATTCTTGAATGATTATTTTCAAAAATTTGACAAAAATTTTCAACAAATTCTATTTAAAAATTGTATCTTATAAAAGTTTTTAATATTCATTATAATTCGTTAAATGCATAACATTTTTGATTTTGTATAACTGTTAATAAATCAGTATTATAGTTACAGAACGGTTTCAGTTAAGTTCTAATTGGTGAAAGGTACCACAATTAGATAAGATGCCGCCCGGCCGTATGTAGCGTTCTAACTTGTTTTATTTTCTTATTTATTATTTTATATATTAATTAATAAATAGTTGTTTCCTTAACAATTGGTAAACAATGGCTTTTAAAAATATTATTTATTAAATGTAGAAAAAAAACAAACAAACAAATATTTCTAGTGTTAATGTTATTAGCAAATATTTGTTAAAGCGAGACTTTTTACCTGTTGTTCACTTTAGTTGAAATTTACATGAGTTTTTTTTATTTTACGCCTGTTAAATACAAAGATTTGAATTGAAAGAGAAAAAAACAACAATTGTGTGCAATTTTGCGAAATAATTGCAACATCATATCATAATTATAACATCGCAAACACTTAAATGTTAAAACAAAATAAAACACAAGATTTATTTAAGAAAACAACCACCATTATGATCATAAAATAGAGACATTAAAAATGATCCAGTAACCAGTAAAGCTTAAGCAACTGGCTAATTTTAACAATATTTAAACAACAACAACAACCACAAACAATTACAAAATATGCGAAATTTTTTAAGGGGTTCAATGGAATACGCAAAAAAAAAACGCAAAACACCGAATGAAACCATTTTAAACTTTGATCTCAACCATTGTTATGCTGCTGTAACTTAAAACATGCATTAAAAAAATAAACTTAAACTGAAACTTTTAATGCATGAAAAGAAATGAATCAAGTGAATAATGCTGCTGCAGCAAAAAGTTTTTAATCGCATAAAAATCCCATTGACATACGAACAGACATAAACACATACACACACACACAGAAACGCACTCGGTTAGTGAGACAGTCTATTTATCCGTGAATTACTGACTGAGAAACTAAAGCCAAACTATAAATTGTTTGCATTGATGATCATAACGCTCGTTTGCATCAGTGCTTTCCTACTTGAAAAGTCGGCGTCACTTGTTTTAAAAATTTTGCTGGGTAAATATAGGTTTAAATATAGGTTTTAAATAAATTATTTTTTACTACAAAAAATTTCCATATATTTTCTAGTTATAGAGAGTTAAACCAGAGTTCTCTATTTATAAAACTTAACCGCTTGAAAAAATTAATATTAAACAAAACATTTTTGTAAACAATTTTCATATTAAAACTTTGGTGCCTTTGTTAATAACGCATGATCTCAGAAAGCGTAGAAACATTCCAAATTCTATGTTCGATTTTTTCTTAGATAACTTTAAAAAATGGTCCTTTTTATAGAAAGTTTCCAAAAAAAAACTTTAAAGCACTGATTTGATTCTAATTGTTGTTGCTATTGTTTCAATTATCAGCGTAACGACGCAACTTTAAGTTGTATTTTTTTTTTGCCTTTTTCAATGGTTTAATATCGATCAAAGAGATATGGCCCAATTATCATTCTTTTTCTAGCTTCAATATCCTAAAGTACAAATATTAGAGTTTTGCTCTTCTATTGCAACTAAACTAAACAACAACAGCAACATCCTTAAGTAAAACAGCTAACGATCCATCAATCCATACCATCAAATACTGTTGGTTACTTCTAATTCACTTTCGCATGATTTATGTATATACTTATGTATGCATTTAAAGATTAAAAGATATTCAATCTCTATTGTCCCGCTTAACAATGACCAAAAAATCACTTTAGCTACAAACGATACGTTGTCGATTTAACTTATCAACCAGCCATCCAGCCATTAATTCAATAATTTAACTCCAATTGGTGCATGTGTGTGTGTGTGTGCGTGTTTGTATTTGTTTTTTAGGTCTTATGCGAAGAATTTCCATATTTCAAGGTCATGTTTGCTTATTTGTTAAATAAAATTAAAAACGAAAACTAAATAAATAAACAAATAAACAATCTCATGAAATATGTAATAAAATTTAAACAAGATAATGAAACCTAAATAAATATTAAATAATTTACGAGAGCTTCAGAAATTGTTAACCATTTCAGAGTGTTTTTTTTTTAAATTTTGTTTTACGAGCTGATACAACAGAATAATTATAGGAAACAAGATTTATGGCATTTGATAAATCAATAAAATGCTTTAAATTTTAATTACCTAAATCTAAAATAAAAATATAAATAGAATATTTTTTTAATGTTTATTAATAGCACTTAATAAGAAATTAATTTATTTTCATAAAATTCTGTAAATGCGGAATTTTTACATGTAAATAAAAAAAGCAAGATTTTATTCGTTTTCTATTTTAAGGCAAGCTATTGAAAGGTTCTTCTTTTAATATAAATCTTTTAGTAAACGTTTGTCTAAAGTTCTACTCTATATTTAATTTTCTGACAGCTTAAGCTCCTCTCTAAGATTTTTTTTTATACATTGTTATTCAATCGGATTAGTGGTTACATAGTTATATAGATAAAGATATATAAATAAAAAATTTACAATCATTTATACGTTTTTATACGAATAATAGTTTAAAAGATAACACGTAAAATGTTTTTGTTTTGTTAATAGAAATCATGTAATCGAAATACAATTTTCCACAAAAAAGCTTTATGTAAACACAAAACCCATAATTCCTGGTCCCTGTATAAGGTCCACTCCTGAAATCACCTAAACAAACCCTAATGTATTATGATGTAGGGCATAATATAAACAGGCGTGACCGACTATTTTAAATTAAATGAATTGTGTTATGTAGAATTTTAACGCCGATTATTGGGAACCTATTCCCTAAAAACACGTTTTTCTATAAATCCCAAAGCGAGGCTTTGCTTAAAGGAGGGAAATGTATCAGTAATTATAAATCTTTTTCAAAATTTATAAAAGATTTATAGATATATAACTTGTGTAGATTGCTTTTTCTTTAAAAATGGATCATTTACAGCTTGGTTTTTTGTGTTAATGCTAATAAACAAAAACCACTGTGCAACATACAAAATTTTTTACTGACCGACCTTGATGTTTAAAACATTTTTGTGTTTTTTTTTTGTCTTTTACATGTTAGTAGTATTTTTTTTTAATTTTCAATAAAACACACAAAAGTTTATGGTTGGTTCAAGTAGTGCAAGTGTTTGGGGCGAAGAAGTATCATACAAAAGCAACTATGAACGGTCGTTGTACGATAAAAGTTTAGTTTTGGTAAAAAATGTTGCATAATTTCTTTCTGCCTTTGCGACGCGTCGGTCTAAACGTGAACAAGTTTTAATGTGTGCGAGTAAAGTTAAAATCTGCACATACAACTTTTGCGCACGCTCATTCATATTGTATTGGTTGGTATTGCTGTTTTACCTACACTAATGACTTTTTTTGTTGTAAAACTTATAAGCGTTTTAAAGCGTTAATAAGTCGCATAAATATTTAAAGAAGCCATTAAAATTTTCTATTATTTTTGTTTTATTTTTATTTTTTTCATTAAATTTTCGTTCAAGGCACGTGCGTGCTTGTCGATTGTTTATATTCTAAATAATTTTAATTTAAAGCCAGCAGCACGCCTATCAAAAAAAAAAACAACAACAACAATAAAAAAGCGCGTTTTTTATCCACAGCTTAAATACTTTAATATTTAGTTCAGTGTTTAGGTATTTCCTTTTGGTAATTAAAATTACATTATATTTTGAATACATTTACAATTTGTTTTCAGTTACAAGTAAATAATACCGCATAAGTATGATGTAATAGAATAATTATTTATTTATTTTTTTATCTATGCTTTGACTAACTCAGTCAGTCAGTCTACCATAATTGGCTAAGACTGATTAAAATGAATTCTTTTTTTTCTAAGCTTATAATAGTTAGGAAATAGTATTTTTGCTGTAAACAAATATCTGCATGTTTTTTTTAATGTAAAATACAATTCTATCAAGGCTTTTAATAGAATTTGTAAAAAAATATATATTGACAAGTTATAAAACACTAGCGGACGCCTAGATCTCAAAATTCAAACGTAGGTTATTACATTTTTTACATTAAACTTTTTGATATCGTCTATCATCGGCCATAATTTTTGTATTAAAACGTACACATGTATGTTTCTTAAATTATTTTTAAATCATTCTGAAATGTTTTGCTCCCACACGTAAAGCAAGAAAAAAATTGATTATGGTCACGGAACATGATCAAAGACTGTTTTGATATTCTATGGTCTCTGCATTTGTTTATATTAATGCCGCAGCCATATTATTGTGGCAGTAAAATTTTGTAAGAGCAATAAAGTTTTTTACATGATTACAGCAACCAATTATATGCTTGTGTTAATCATTTTCTCAATTGTCGATTTTCACAAATATGTAGGTTCTATAACGTTTAACGGTAACCATTTTCTAAGAGCAAACAATTTTCAACCTAAAATGTTATTCTCACATCTTAAAAATATATTTAGTTCTACAACATTGAAAAATAAGCTCAAATCAATAATAAAAACTTTGTTTTTCGTCAAACAATTTTTCTCATTCATTGTCTTGTTCATTGGTAAACGGAATGTTTTTTTACAGAAGTTTTATTTTAAAATTGTGAAAAATCGCGGTTTAATCCTGGATAAGGTGTATTTAAATTTATAATACAATTTTTATTTTGATGATCTTTTTTGGAAAGTTTTGTTTTTCTTTTCTTTTACCGTGGCAACACGAAACCACTAATGCCATAAACGTGTAAAAACGTTGTATTGTCTTAAGCGTGCGAGCGCTTATTTATTTATGTTTTGTACTTTTTCAAAAATAATTTAAAATGGACTAACCTTTTTTATCTAAAAACTCTGAAACGTTGTGCGCACTTAACAACATCTTAGGCAAAAATGATAATAATTTAAATTTACTAAGTTTGACCTTATTTGCGAAAAAAGCCTATGACGTTGCCACTCCTTAAAATTTTTTTTATGTTTTAAACCCTGGTTTTCAGGCACAATTATTGACATATTTTAGCTTTAACAAAAAATTCAAATGCTACATTAATATTGCGCTAAAACGGGAAACAAATTAAATGCCAGAAATTAAGGCAAAAAGAAGTCGATTTCTTATTTATATTTTGTCATTCGTATAAACAGCGAGTAATGTATGTATTTTTTTCAATATAGCAACAAAGTAAGATATTTTAAAGCTTGATAATGAAAGCTTTTAATTAATTAAGCTGTGCTAAAAGATCGTAAACAAAATTTATAAGCACACAATGTTCAAACTTGTATAGTGAATATTAAGTGTCAGCAACATTGTTCCTAAACATCTCTATTTCAACGTTTACTTAAAATTTGCACATATTCAGTTGAAAACACTTCTTTCTGTAACTTTAATAAACTAACACGAACTCTTTTTGAACTCCATAAACATTAAAAACATTTTATGACTTTTAAACTAAAGTTTTTGTGTTTTTTTTTTAAGTTTTAATGGACTGTGTGTGTGTTTTTAGCTTAAAAAATATAATTTGTAATAGATTTATTTAACTGTGATTTGTTGGCAAATTTCAGTAGCTTTAAGCCAATGTGTTGGTTAAAATACAGGTCAATTTAAGTAACTTAAAAAGAAATTGAATTTTATTTCTATGGTTAGGCTAATTTCAGTTGCATAAAAATTTTTTTTATAAACTTTTATTTCTTTGTAATAGAACTAACCTACTTAAATATACCTACGGAAAAAATTTCATCTCTGGATGTTTTGCAAAAAGAGTACCCGAAAAATGCTAAGTTGCTGCTCTTGCATATTTTTTTTAATATCTCTCTGTTTACATGCGTATTCGTATAGAGAAGAATTTTGTTAACAAAGCAGAAACCACAGAAAACACCCTCTAACATGCAGTTGCAATTGCATTTAATTTCAAACATGGCCTTACTACGATGTCCGTTCGTTAATATATGGTCCAAGTTATCTCTGTACATGTTTTCTATTTGTAGACATTATCCTCAAGTCTATGTTATTGTTGCACCGACTTACCCCCCAACCTCAAAAACGTTAGAATACAAAGAAATGCAACTTGATGATAATGATGATGAAATTGTATAAAACTGCAGGTTTAAAATGGTTTCTATTGTCGCCTGCTCATTGTTTCTTCACAAACTACAGCACAATAAACCACAGCAACATTTTGTATGTATCTGTAGTGAAGCTAGGAAAATACAATTTTTGGAACATGCCAAAAAATTAAATGTTTAAAATAATTTATTCATACACACACTTACACATACATACATTGGACATGTATTTATGCATATATATATACATATACACAAGAAATTTCCATAATATAGAAGAATATTTTCTAAAAAATCCAAAAAAAAATTTAAATAAAATTTTACTAATTTTTTTCCGTTTTTATTTCAGGTGAGTCAACTACATATTTATCTTTTAAACACTGTAAGGTATTTATAATTTATAAAAAATTAAAGAAAGTTTTCTTAACACTATAAAAAATACATGAAAAAGAATTCATGGAACTGTCGACAATTTTTTTAACTGATAATGGGTTTAAAACTTTCAAAACTTTAAAATGTAGTATTTGTTTAAAGTTATACAAATTTTTTTTATGAAATTTTGCAAATAAATGCAGCATCTTTTGTTTTTTTTAATCACTTATTTGGAAAGTGATTAAAAAAAAACAAAAGATGTTTTAAATTTTAAAAATTTTTTAAATAAATTTATAAACTTTTACGTAATTTTTTTCTTAAATATTCCAAAGTGTTTGATATATATACTAGATGGACCCGGTCTGCTTTGCTAGCCCAAATTGGTTACTCAAAGTTTCCCCTTTTTCTACTACGTAAATTTTATTTGAATCGGATCAGTTTTTTGCTTCCCGTTTTTCCCCGTTTTTATCCTTATACGTTTAAATTTCAAAAAAGTACCGAAAAAGTATTCTTTATTTTTAGAGAAGAAACAAACGTAGTTTAAATTATGTCTCTATGGTTATTGGTTTAGGAGTTATAAGGGCCCCGAAAAAGTACCAAAATATAATTTTTACACGTTTTTATCCTGTAGGCCCTCGAATTTGAAAAAAGTACCAGTCCGCTTATTTTTTGGATAGAATACAATGTCTAGTTAAGTAGATATAAGGTTATCGATTTTTCCCTTTTTTACCCCCTAAATATTTGAATTTCCAAAAATCCCTTCTTAGTGGATCTATATAACGTGAGAGTTACCCACAGTCTAAATTTCAAGTCTCTAGCTCTATCCGCTTAGGCTGTGCGATAATGAATCAATCAATCAGTCACCTTACTATTTTATATATATACATAGATTAGTAAAAAGTTATTTTAAAAAATTTTAAAACAATGTGTTTGAAGTTAAAATTTGTATGTATAGGTACCAAAAATTCTTCAAACTTTAGCAAAAAATTCTTCATCAAAAAAATCTTTAAAGAAAATTGTCCAAAATTTCAGAATTTCTTATGCAAAATTAAACTTAAAAAAAATGGTTCAGTTTGTTATTAACATTTTCTTTTTTTATAATATAGAATTAAAAAAAGTGCGCCATTTATTATTTAAATTAATAATTTGCCTTTATTTTCATTTAAATTAAATTTTATATCTTTTAAACACACTTTCACTCTCTATATACTATAGGTTTGTATATATACATAGAAACATTACAGACTTGACCTTTCTTAACAAATTAAACAAAAAGAAAGTAAAATTTATTAAACTCAAAAAATGTTCTGTGTTTTTTACCTAAAAGAACCATGAAATTGGACAACATACAAATAATCTTACACATAAACTTTTAAATACATACACGCTTTAAACATTTATACACAATATAAAAAGAAAAACATTTACATACATATTTCTGCATACACAAGTTTATTTTGGAAAATTATGTACATAAATATTTAAACATATACACATGTATAGAGAAAATCACCTTAACCTAGAATTTTCTCATACTTCAATACATTTAAATATGTTTGTTGTATGAACGTGTGTATGTATATAACGAATAAAAGAAACTGCATCATGACCAGCATTCGTTCACTCACACACATATACAAACCAACCAACAAATTTACATTTGTACATATATATGTATACGCATACAACTGTAGACGTTTTTTTTCTATAGAAAAAAAATCCAGAAATATTTAGTCAAACCAAACAACATTCACCCCATTCATTGCAAAGTAAAATACATACTCTGTTTTCTTTACCCCCAACTATCCAACAAGAAGCTCTTAACATAAAAAAAGCATAAATAAATGTTTATATGTATATTATTTACTTATGTATGTATGCTAATATTTGTGTTAAATCCCGCAAGTAAACTTGGCAGACATTTTCAATATAAACTTCCAGTCAAACAAATGTAAATATATACTAGCTTTAAAAAAGCAACAACTAACTACAGATACTTGGAGAACATTTCCTTTTACGAGCAGCACAAACGATACAGCGTACAAATGGCAGACGAACGAACAGATAGACGAATAGAACCAACTTATGTGTTTGTGTGCCAGATCATTGCAACAAATTCAAAAAACAAACAAGAATGCATTTTGAATTTAAAAGTTGGTTGAAAAATAAAAAAGAGAACAAAAAACAATGAGGCCAGACTAAATGTTTCCGTTAATCATTACTTAAGGGGGAAATATACTGACTTTGGTCGTAGAAAATGTTTAGCTTTAATTTATTTGTAAGATAATAAATTCTCTGGATTAGAGGGTATTTTGGTAATTTTAATATTGTTTACTTAATGTGGCATCCTATTAAATTTCATTATTATCGACACACTTGCATAAAATATACTTAAAATCTCTATGTATGTACATATGTATGTCTGTCTGCCTAACTTTTTATACCCTTCACACACACACATGTGTTAAGG
>NDXZ01020323.1:0-11646 GCA_003055125.1 Paykullia maculata
TCTATTAACAGAAATTATTTGGTAGATTTAAAATTTTCATTTTTTTTGAAAAATTTTGAAAATATGAAAAAGTTTTCAATAGAAAGAAATTATTATAAAAAAAATTACAATGATATGATTGCTCTACTTTCTAAAAGCATGACAACAATATCAAAAGTTGCAACAAATATGTGTAAGAAAGAATCGTAGAAAAACCTAAAAACTCTAACACAAATGCAACGGAGCCAAAAACAAACACTAACAAGAATTTTAATGCATTTTATATTAAAAATATAAGCCTAACACAAGACTGAAGAAAGCCAGTTTGGGTTGATTATATTTAATTTCATTTTGTTTATAACAAATGCTTTGTATAATTTTAGGGGTATTTTTTATAATATTCAAAGTGTGAAATTGCGGCAAATGAAGTTTATTAGTTTTAACACTTTGTTGTTTTTCTTTTCCTTTTACTTTTTTCGTTTTTTTTAACACAACATTGTGTTGCAAGCAAATAAAGGTTGCTTCTGTGTTTATTCATTTAGTCCATCTGTCATTCATGGAGTTAGTAATATTTGTAAGCGTATGTGTCTTTTGCAATATTGTAGTATTTGTTTGAAACCTTAACTCGTATAACATTTCAAACATTTATACAATTTTCTCTCTCTCTATACATACATAATTTATATATATGTATAAGTGTGTCTTTGTGTATGTTTGTGTTGAACACCTGTGAAATCAAAAGTTAAATGACTGTTAACGAAAATGTTACCTTTTAGCTGTTGTTTTAGTTGTTGTTTTAGCTGTTGCCTAATGAAAGGTATAACATTGTACTAACATAAAGACGTTTTGGTGTCTGTTTGTATTTCTATCTGCGTTGTATTGTTTTTTGTTTGAGCAAAAGTTTTCTATCTCGATCATTCACTTTGGCCACAATGTTTGTTTGCCATAATTGCTGAAGTTTGCCTTTGGGTCACTTTCGGCCCAATTACTTATTTCGTATTTTTTTTTGTAATACAACACCTAAACATGACAGCATTTACTTAGATATTTTGTTCTATGTTGCTTGTTTGCTTAACAAAATGTTTTAACATTGTTTTATTACGACTACAACCGCAAGTTGACACCTTGATTGATAGATTGATGGATGGATGGACGAGCAAATGCTTCAACATGAGTTCATTTGTTTTGTATTATAAAGATGATGATGATACTTTTAGTTTAGATTTACCTAGAGTGTTAAGTTATTATTTGAATTCATTAAAATTGAATGCTATGATCTCAAGGTAGAATAACAATTTTTGAAAAAGGTTTAACTCATTTAAGGGCGTTAAAAAAGAAAATTAATACATTTAGGTAATGTTAAGCATGTTAAAACGTTTTTCTAAACAATTTTTAATTTTTAAATGAACTTTAAGACTTTTTATCAAACTTAAATTTATTGTTAGTGTAGCGATTTTTCGAATTTGTCCTTGCAAATTTTTCTTATTTTGAAAAATTCGTAATTAAAAAAACGATTTTAAATAATCGTCCATCTTCATTCATTAAAAAGAAATTGTTAATATAATTGCATCTTACCATTGTTCTTTAACCCTTCTATTATTTTTTTTAACTTACAATTTGTTTAACTTGTTTTAAATTGCTTGCTTCACAGTGCTCTCTTTGTGATCAATATTGTGGCATTTTCTTTTGAGCTGTTTCGTTTTTGAAAATTATGTTATCACTTCATCTATCAATAACACATTTAGGTGGCGGCATTTTACGCACCTCTTTAAACACGCGTATTGATTTCAAACAAATATTTTCCGAAAACCAGTTTCTTACTCAAAGCGTTGTATTGAAAATTGTTTACTGGTTTATTGAACTATTGTTTGATTGTCTCATTTGGTTGAAGGGGTGGACGGATGGATGGATCGATGAATGAATAGTGCTGGTTGCTGTTGGATAGTAACGCGTGTTGTATTAATATGACAAGGTTTTTGCTATGTTCAAAGGAAATTAAAACAATTTAAAACTTAATCTAAAAGAAATTATTTTCAATTATGAGAAAGTGTTTTCGGTTTTCATGTTCAAGTTTATGGCCTTAAGTTATTAAATTTATTAAATATTGAACGAAAATTTAGTTGGGAAGTTTGTTTATTAAAAAGTGATAAAACGGTTAATGAATTTGAGAAAACTAATAAAAATTCGAATAAAATATTTTTTTTTTTAATAAATAAATTTAAAATTTGTAAAAAAAACTTTTATTAAAACAATTTTTTACTCCCTTTTAAGGACAATAAGAAGATTGCCGTAGTTTTTGCTCATATATTTGCAGAAATAATCAAGATTAATAAAAAACAAACACAAAAAAATACTCAGCACATAATTGAAAATAAGTTTCATTTAAGCATTAAGGTCATAATTCGTTCCCCTTTTCACTCAACTAATTAAAAATTAATCTATTAAAAATATTATTTAAAAATAATTCTCCTTTAGTCAGTGACTTTTAGAAAAAATTAAATAAATATCATTAATTTGTTATTTTCTTCTTTTTATTTACTAAATTTTCACACGTCAACATGTGTTTTTTATAGAAAATTTTTTTTTTATTTACATTTTTTTCCCCAAAATAAAAAAGCACAAAACGTGAAAAGTGAATACTTCTTTAGTTTTTATGGCAAATATTGTAATACACGGACACATGCACCAACTCCCCGTTAAATGTTAACAGAACATTTTTTTAAAAGATGTTCCCGTTGCTATAAAAAGCACGTAGAATACAAAAGAAATCAAATGTCATTTGCAAACGTTGGCAAGATTTCTATATAATTTTTTCGTTCTACGCAAAAAAAAAACAAAACATTTAAACAAACAAACATGCGAATACAAATAAATTTTCTTATTTTTGCAAACAACAAAAATATATGTTTATACATATAAACATATTTATGTACATATACATTAACACATACTTGGTAAATTTACACAAACTGCGAAAGCTATAAAAGCAAAAAATATTTGATAAATAAAAATAAAAAATAGAACAGAAGAGTGAAAGAGTAAAATATTTTTGTTATCAAGAGTTCCTACGAAAAAGGTTATCTGTAGCTTTACGTAAAGAGGTTTTTTTTGTAAAGCTTTTGTACAAAGCTTTTTGTTGAAAGAACATTAGCTAAAATATGATTAAAACTAGCACAAGATTTTTGTCTAAAATATTTTCTAATCACCTTGTTTTAAGGGTTTTTTTTATTAGACCTGTCCTTTTGCGCTTTTGAAGCTTCTGCCAAAAAGCCTTATTAACATTGCAAATAAAAGAAGTGTTTTTATATATGTAATTTAAAGCCTTTTCAAAAGAAGCTTTTAAAACTTTCCACCTAAAATTTTTAATATTTTAAACTTTTAAAAAGATTACAAATGTTATTATTTATTAGCTTTAAAAAATATATATTTTAAAAAGTTAAAATAACTATAAAGGCTTTTAGTATTTAAAATAAAATTATTTGTCTATAACTTTCTGTTTATTAGTTTGTTTAATTAGCTTTTTATAAAAAAAAATGTTTCTAAAGGGCTTTTTTTAAGTTTTAAGCTTTATATTTATATAAAGCTTTATTTGTAGGACTGTACTGCAACAAACCATTTAAGTAAGAAAGCTTTTTTTTAACCAATTATGTAAAGCTTTTTTTCTATTCTATAAAATAATGACTTTTTGTTAGAAAATAATTAAAAAAAATCTTTTAGCTGTATGTAGAATGACATCCTTTATGGTCCTGTAACCCTCTTTACGTAAAAATTTATGAATGTCTTTGTATGTGTGAATAAAAGTTAGATACGGAAAAGAAATATACCAAGAAGGTTCGATAAGTATTAAAACTAAAATGTGAAACGTGCTAATGTGATGTGCAATAAGCCAATAGATTGATATTGTGTGTGTTTGTTGCTAAATTTTTCTTTAAAAGTGTGAGTGCGAGAGTTTTACGAATGTGCTTTTTTCCATTCCTTTTGTAAATTTGTTTTCGTATATATATCTTGCGTGTATGTACATCAGTGTTCAAGTGTTACTCTAAGAATGTGTTAAATTTATTAGCTGTCAAATAAATCTTAAAGTATTACAGCCGTTTCTATACTATGCGTGTGTATGTGCCATATTAAAAGCCAAAAATAAAAACAAGAGAAGAATTTAAGATCTTGAACCCTTTTTTAACTTTCAATTTTATTTTAGGTTTTCTTTTCTATATCTTAATACATCATATGTGATGGAGTTAAAGTGTGAAAAAGAAATTTCTTAACCGGTTTTGTATAGCTGTTTCATTGAAGAGATAAATGTTTTATGAAAGTATTTGTATATCGCTCGTTTGGTTGGTTAAAATTATGCAAATGTTGCTAACGTTTGTAAACGTGTTTTTAAAAAAGATAATGAATTAACATAATACATGGCGTATTCTAAAATAAAATTAACATTTTTGCTTTGTCTGCTGTTAGGCGGTTATTCGCTTAATGTACATATGTACATGTGTATATATAAACATTTAAGGGCTTTTTTATGTCTAAATAATATTTTATTGTACGTTTAAGCTGCACACAATTGTACGTTCATCTATTTATTAGTTAAAATGGCAAATGTTTGTAAATAATGACGCACATATTTATGGCATGTTTTTTATGCGTTAATAGCATTTACTGCTGTGTTTTATAGGTATCTTATACATATGTACATACTTACTTATTATTAGAGATATGCTGGCAAAATTAATTAACTACGTCAATTATTGTAAACACTCTTTGTTTTAGTAATTCAAGCCAGCACGATGGCAGGCAACAATAATTTTGCCTAAATGTAGACAATTTATTTGTTGCTTGTACGTTTATGTAATTTAATTGAAAGTAATTTGCCATTCTACTGGGTTTTTACTTGTAACTTGCCTTGGATGGCTTTTATTTGTAATTAAGAGATGGAAATAAATGAGGTAGAAATATTTTATGAGTATCTTTAAGAAAAAACGTAAGTCAGATTCTTTGGAATATCATAAAAGTATTTTTCTCGCAAAATTGCGTTTTTGGTATAAAAAAAAACTGCTGAACATCTGAATTTGAAATTCGAAATTGTTGAGTTATTAACTTCTGGCTTCTAATTTTTCTAAGCTGTTAAAGCGATTAAAAAATATTAAAAAACAAAGTTAACTGCATTACAATGATCATTTCTTGGCAAATTTGTTTTGTTTTAAAGATTTTTTAAGAGGAAATATATTTTTTGCACAAATAGAGTATTTAAGCAGAATTGTTATTGAATAAAAACTATAACTCGATCATTAAAAAAAATTTAGCAAAAACAATAAAATATTATTTATACAACAGCAGCAAAATATCTGTAACACGTTTTTGGTTCACTTTGAAAAATTCAGGCAGAAATATAAAAAAAACTTTTCAATTGTGTCTTATAGTGAAACAGTAAAACATTTTTTTTTTCAGTTAATTAATATTAATTTTTTTTTCGTTTTTCTGCAAATAAAACAGAAAACTTTTAATAATAATTATAATAAAATATTTATTTAACTCATCATTAGGCACCTTAAAAAACTATATAATCAAATAAATATGTATGTATAAACAAAATAACATTATACAAATATATATAAATAAAAAATCAAGATTAATATTGTTTGGCACAAATTTGTTTTAAATAATTTAATACGCTTAGATTATTAACAAATAAAATACAAAATTTCAATTTATCTCCTTGACTTCAGAATTTAATTTAAATTTAAATTTGCACCTTCTTTTATTGTAAAGTAAAATAAAAACATTTATCTCGCCTCTCTTTTATGCTCTTCTCTTAACAAATTATTTTTATTTTTATCTCTTACTCCTCTTTGCCTTTTGTCAAATCGGCCACCGCCTTTAAAGGTACGCCTTTATCATCGATTTCTACAGAAGGCACTAATGGTGGCTTAAAACCATATTCCACATGTAAATTTCTACCAAAATCTGGACTTCTCTTTAGACTATGACCATTACGCCATCTCTGGAACTCGTCGAAATTTGTTTTATAACCCTGGCCAGGACGCTCTAAATGTTTATCCATATTTATTGAGGAGGAGGCCGATAAATCTATTGGCAAAGTATTGTAGTCGAATTGATAACGAGCTCCTACATCCCAACTAGAGCCAACCTGAGGACGCGGTGGTGGCGGCTTAAGGTCATACAATATGTCTGATATTTTGAAATTAGGCTTGATATAAGGTTTGGGTGTTATTTTGGGTATTCCCTTGCTAAGGTAAGAGTTTTTATAGGCCTGTTGCATTTGGGGCACAAGTTTTTTTAACATTTTGGCATAGTAGGCTTTTAGGATACTTTGGGGTATACGTGTGAAAGTGCCACCCTTTACAGCCTGCGGCCAAGTAGAGGCATGATCGAAAGTAGGCGGATAGTGACCATAAGATTGAGGAAGTCCATGTGGTGAGGCCGGTAAATGTAAGGCCACTGGAATTTTGATGGGTATAGCCACGGGACGATCAATATATTTATTTACTATAACCTCCACTGGCCTTTCCACAATTTTTTCCACTTCCACGGGCACATGTTTTTCCACGACCTTTTCAACTACTTTTTCTACGGGATACGGAACAGGTTTCTCCACAATGGTTTCCACAGGGAATGGTCGGTCTATGAAATGTTGAATGTGCACGGGTATACCGACTGGTTCGGGTACACCATAGGGTACGGGTACATGTTTCTCTATAATTTCTTGTAAGACCAAAGGAGCTGGAGGAGCTGCTGCCTGATAAGTATGTTTTTCTGCTAATGCATAAGGCCCTTGTACATTAGGTGAATAAGGTATGTTTACCGGTTGAGCTGGTATTTCGCCTGTAAGATGTTCATTAACCACCTTGTGTTCCTCCACCAACTTGTGCTCTGCTTCTACTTCTTCTTCATGTGTGCTGTGAACATTTTCCTCATGTACTTCTTCTGGCTGATCATAGTGTTCCGGTTGTACTTCGTGCTGCTGTTGTGGTTGTTCCTGTTGTTGTGTCTCTATGATGTGGCTCTCCTGTATCAAATTGGATTGCTGTATAGTGCCAAACTCAGATAAATCTTGGGCTGGATTTAAAGTATGTTGTTCATCTCTCAGCGAAGCTGCCGACTCATAAGGTTCATCAATTTGCCCCACATGTATGGGATTTTGAGAGAGCGATACGTAATCGGGAGATGGATGAGGTTGTTCATGCTCTTTTTGTTGCTGTCCATAAGAGTCATATTTTTGTTCCGGATATATAGTCTCATGTTGCTCGATTAAGCGTCCATCTTTTTCGGTAATCAACTTATTGTGAATATTAATAGATTTTTGAACTTCCACAAAAGTGTAGCCGGCATTACTGGGCTTAGGATTGTTTTCCGTTTGCTGGGCCTGATGATCCGCTTCCTCAAGCTCAGAATCATGTGAATACCCCATTGCATCTGACACAAATTCATGAGGAGATTTCATTGGTTGTGCTGGTATGACCTGAGGCTCTTGGGAATATAAGTGTTTTCCAACATGATCTACTGGTGTATTAATAGTTACGAAAATTATATTGGCGGGAGTGGTGTGCTCTATGGTCTTATCATCAGGATCTATTTGATATATATCCTTTTCGCTCAAGTGTGAGCTGTCCGATATTTGGGTATGCAACGGCTGATATTCTTTTTGTTGCGGTTGCGGTTGTGCTTGATATAAAGCTTCCGCTTGTGGTTTCTGCTGCAGCTGATATTGCACATATTGCAGTTGAGCAATTGGAGGCACAGTTTGTATATGGTTTTGTTGAACACCTTGTTCATAATGAAAGTTGCCCTTATTAACAAGGGAAGGATTGACATTTTGCGATAGTATGGGATCTTGGAAATTTTTCAAAAACTTCCTAGAAGGAGCATCTTTCAAAGAATTTTGTAAATATTTACTTTGTTCTACAAACGCTTGATATGATGGAGAGCTCCGAGCAGCAGCATGTTCCTGCTGAGCCAACTCATTATCCTGGGCATTCTTTAAGGTGTTGTCATGTATGATACGCACATTATACTGGTGTGTGGGTGCAGCGTGAAAATTTGTGCTTTCAGCAGGAGGTGCAGCAACAACCTGATGCACCACATCTTGGCTTTCGGCAATTTGATTGTCATCTTCTGGAGCATCTACGAAGTCATCAGTGTTAAAGCTTTCATTAAGAATAACAATCGGTACTTGGGACTGGGTGTTTGTTAAATTACTACTCGCATTACTTTGTGGATTCACCAAGAGACTGGGCAAAACTGAAGCATCTTTTGCTGCTCTATTAATTCTCAACAACTCATCCTTACTAATAGAATTACTACCATCTCTAAAATCTTCAGCGGATTTAAAACTACCAGGATCGGTAAATATTTTCTCTACAACTATTTCCGTATGACCAGGACTTATTTCTCTGCGTATTTCTCTGGTTACCGAAGTAGATACGCGTATTAACGTGGTATTTTGGGGCATTTTATTCTTTTCGACTTTCTTAATTTTCAGAGAAGGCATTGGCTTAAAGGGTGTAGGGGTTGACCTTATAAGTTTTATTGGGCTTGCCGTGGTAGTAGAGGTTTCTGTTTCACCAGCATAGCTAAAACGAAAAATATCAGAAAATCCTTTCGGGAAAAGGTTGCTTAGAACTTCGTTTATGGTTGATTGTCGCTCATTGGATGCTTTTAGAGCCTTTTCTTCGGTAGGATCATTATAGTCCAAATCAAAAGGTAAATAGGCATGAGTAGAACTTGATTCAGCTGCTACAACATCAACGGGAGCGGTAACCGTTACTAAGGCAGTGTTCAGATTCTATGTTTAAAAAAAAATAGTTTAGAGAAATATTTAATTAAAAATCAAACATGACCACTTGGAAAAAAATAATATTAAAACACTTAAGATTTCTTACCTCTTTTGTTATTTCTTTATTGGCATTTACATTGTCGTTGATTAAAGGTTTTTTAAGTGCTACTTTTTGTTGCTGTTGTTTTTCTTGCATTTCCTTAACTTCTTTTAACTGTCGATTTAGACGTTGTTGTTGCAAATACAAGCGCTGCTGTTGCTTTCTTTGTCGCAACTCTTGTTGATGTTTTTGGTTTAATATAAAACTTGCCAACGTTGTTGATGTCACATTCAAAGGTGGCTGTAAGGGCAGCAACGATGTTGTTGTTTCATCGGCTGCTGCATTATTTAAGAACTTGCTGACAACTGATGTTTTTGTTAACTGAAAAACTGTTGCTGAATTATTTGATAACGGTGCGGATGTTGTTGTTTCTGGTTGAGGTGTTGTTGAGGGTGGTATTGGTGTTATTGTTGTTGTTGGCCGTAATATTTGAAATGGAGTAGTTGATTTTGTTGTTTTTGATGTCGTAACAGATGTTGCCTTCGTTATAGTTGTTAAGGTGGTTAGTAATATTAAAATACTGGCAATAACAGTTGGTATTATAAATTTTCGTAACATTGCCAATCTATATAAGAAGTATAAGAAAATAATGATTTGAAAAACTGTTTTAAAGTCAAATATGTTAAGGTATTTGAATCGTTTTATTAAGGTTGAAAAGTTTAGGGCCTTAAAGTTTATTAAATACCAGGAATACTGTAAACAAATATATTTAAATATTACAAAAAACAAGTAAAAGAACTATATTTGGTGACGGTAAGTCTTATATACTTTTCACCACGTGTGGGTATGTATGTATGTACGTACGTATATATGTATGTATTTTCATGTCCAAAACGCAGTTAAACTTAATTTTTTTATGATAGAAATTTTGGTTCGTATAGGTTTTCCCAATTGTCCAATTTTTTCAAACATGTCTTTAGTTTATCCAACCCTGGGTGACCAATGCGAGCTACGAAAACTTGATTTCAACCAATACACGGACAGATGGAGGGACAAACCTATATGTACCCTTGCCACATAAGTGAAAAGAACTTTTTACAACTAGGGGTTTAATCAAAAATATTCTATAAATAAAGACTTTAGAAAATATATTTACTTTTTACTTTAAAAAAAAATAATAAAAACTGTAAATATAGCGTTAAACAGACATATTTCTTAACTGCAAAGATATTAATATCAGATCGAAATGATTTTTATTATGTGCTATTCATTTCATTTGTTGTTGTTTTACCTTATTCAGATTCTGCTCCTCTTATGTTTCTTCTTTTGCACTAAATATACTTTAGTATGCGACTCTAATGGAAGAAATATCAACTCGCCAAATCTAAAAGTACATATGTACAGTTTTTATTTCCATATTCTAAATACCTAATCAATTCCATTAAAAAAAATAAAAGTTGTTTCATCCCTAGACTTTTTGCTACACGCTTTTTACAAAATACAAATAAGGACTTAATTTCCTCATCGAAAAATAAATTTAAAGTTTAAGAAAAAAAATTTTCTAAATGAAGGAACAGTTAATTAACTTTTATAAGCTGGGATATTTTATGTTTTATTTTCCAAGAAAAAATAAAAATAACTTTTAGAATTTTTAAATAACAATAATCCATATTTGAGTTTTGTGCAAAACGGCAAAAGAAATTTCTGCGATGAAACTAATAAAGACTATGACGCAAAATTATATTTCGTTCGAAAACTAAAACATATCGATATTTTGCTTTTTTGGAAATAAAAAGCAATTTATTTCTTTCCAAATCAAACCGTTTGCCTCGATATCGAACTTTAAATGACGCCGATAAAGTACATGCTCTCCTATGTAATTTGCAGAACAAAAAAATGTCGAAATGTTGTACATATGAAGTTCAAACCGATTTTTTGACCAAAAATTAAATGTTTTTTAAAGCAAACAGGACAATATGTTGGCATTTTTTGCTTAATAGAACACAACCGAAAACTACATATTGAAAGATTTGATAGATTTTTAAAAATAAAATTTTTAAGAAACGGATATCTTATATTTTAGTTTAAATTAAAAAATTTTTTTTTTAATATTAATATTGACTTGTAAAAGTAACGAAATAGACTCTCCTTTTCGATTAAAGTTAGAGGGTGGTTAAAAAAGCGAGCCGGCACCAAACGTAGCATATTGGGTTGAATATGTACATATATATAATAAGAATTTTCCTTTTATTTTTGCTTCATCTCAACTACAGCAACGCATTTAATTTTGCTGATGGTAAAAATGGGCCATTAGACGTAAAATAGATTAAACGAAATGTGTCCTTTTGTTCGTTTGTTCGTTCACTAAAATTCATTGCATTTTAATACTTTTGTAAAACAAAAACAATTAAACTATCGGGTATAAGTTTTAAACCTGTCTATATGAAAACGGATTTCAAATGGAATTAAAATAGCTACAATCAAATATTTAGTCTGAATGTGTATAAAACATGAAAAAATATCATCAATATTATTTTTTCTAATAAAATTTTTTTTTGTAAGCTGTCAATTCATTATGCTCTTAATCACAATAAAATAAATAAATGAATTTCTAAATAAAATTTGACAAGTCAGTATTTTCCAAACAACTTAAAGCCCATAATAAATAATTAGGATAATATCAAGTGCAGCAATCAATTTACATCTGATACCGTTGAAATTATTGTAGAGTTGTAAACAATTTTAAGCTGCTGTAACTTGTTACACATGTTTAAGTAAGCAAAACAGATAAAAAAAATATAAATAAAAAAAATATTACCGGATCTTTACTTTATAC
>NDXZ01020334.1:9037-22535 GCA_003055125.1 Paykullia maculata
TTTTTGTTAATATATTTTGCAAACCCCTTTTCAAGCTTTTTTTATAACTTAAAACCCTGCAGAATTAAGTTATTAATATGGCAGCTTTAATCCTTGTTACTTCTATTTCACTTTATAATAAAAAAATAAAATAAAATAAAAAAATCCATTTAAAAATTATATTGAATTAGTTGAATACACAAAACGACTAAACAAATTTAACGAAACGGTTTACTTACTTTGCAATCGGACTATTTCAATTTAAATTTCATTTAATAATGGAGAAAATTATGTTTTAAACATTTTTAATTAAAAGTAAAATTTAATTGAAAATTTAAAAGTTATCTATAGAAATTTGCAATAAACTTTAAACAATTTTATATAATTACAAAATCATTTCTTTAAGCATTTTTTGTTTCTAATATCGAAACTCTTTGGCAAATAGCAGTGGCAACCATGTCATTTGTGCAAAATAATAATATAAAATTTTTTTTTCTGAAACAAATAATAATAAAAATAATACCATGAATAGTTGATAACTTTTTAATAACAGCTTTTTTTAATGTCTCTTGCAAGTGCTACACGTCATCCTCCTCGTCGTATTGACAAAACGACAATTTTATGACTTTTAGGTTTTCTTTTTCGTTTGTTTCTGCTGTCATTCAGACACTCGTCTTATTCATTTATTTTTTTCTTTATTTATTGATTTATTTGACTTTAAGTTTGTTTTATGTTACTTTTTTTTGTTGCTTCTAGACGGTTTTTTTCAGTTTTTTTTTGTTGGTTGACGGGTCGTTGTGGTTGGTGGGGACAGTGAAGGTGCTGTAGATAAGTACAGTCGACAAGTAGAAGAATGTATTAAAATTTGTTTAATTAATTAGGAAAAAGTAAATTGGGCAAATAATTTTCATGACTTTGCTGTTTTCAATTCATTTTCCGCAAAGTTTTATTTTAACATATTGCAAGTTTTTGTTTATTATATGGCAACACTGTATAGCGCAGAACCAGAGGGTTAAATAATTAGAAATTTTTGGAATTATTAAATATTTTTTTTTTATATTTATAAAACATTTTTAAAACGTTTTTTGACCAAACAAAAAATATCTGAATTTTTAGAAGAAATTTTAAACAAATAAATTTATATCAAAATCTATAGCATTTGTAGATTAAAAAAAAATCTTTCAATTTATGGATTCATTTGGTAATTATCAATTTATAAAATTACTTTGATATAAATTCTTTTTAAACAATTTTTTTGTAATGAATTCTAGATTTTCAGAAAATTTGTAAAAAAAACAATTTTGGATTAAATGAAAAAAAAAACATTTTTTTCTCAAAAAGCAAATAATTAAATAAATTGATTGGCAGTTGAAGATTGAAAGAACCAAATTTTCTTAATTTTTTATTTTCGAAAATATTTTTTTTTTTTATATCTTGTACCTATAATTATTGCTGTCACTGCAATTAGTTTCACAAATTATATTTTAAAACCATAAAACGATTCGACAGTAAAAATAATCTCGCTAATTGAGAATTTAATTTATTTAAAAATTTTTCTTTTTATGTTTTGGTTGTTGATCTTTTATTTATTTCTATGGCTTTTAAAATTATTTATTTTTTTATTTGTTTTATTTTTTCTTTCTTACATTTTATTATTTAATTATAAATTTTAAAGCTAAAAATAGATAAACAAAACTGAAAATGTTTAACACAGTATTACTTACATATGTATATACACTGTTATATACATAAACACATGCATACATATTTATATATGTATGTATGTACATAAAATATAGTATATAGAATATACTTGTTTTATATATTTAATTCTTATGCTTGTACATGAATTTAAACGAAAACTACAGTTGTTTAAACAAGATAATGGCTGTTGAGACAATAAATATATTAATGTTTGTATCTAATAAATATTTTAGTTAAAGATACGTCTATACATACATACATATGCATGTATATCTGTATGTATGTCTGTACCTTAGTATAAATGTGTTGACTGACGTGTGCATTTAAGTTTGATCATACGTGTTCATAACCAAACTAATAGACATAAAATTAAGCACAAATAAGAGAAAAGAAAAATAAAATGAAAAATAATTATTATATTAAATTGCACAAAATGAATGACACGACACACCCAATTACTTGTATTTTGTGCCACAAATTTAACACACACACGCACACACAAAAGCAGTGGCGTATTATTTGTGACCCAACATTTAATTTCAATTTTAATTCAATTTGACTTTAATATTAATATGTAGTTTAAATTACAAATAATTTTTATCGGACAGCAAATAATATTTTTTTTTAACTTTAATCTTTTAAAAACAGCAAAATATAAAAAACATTTTATTTTTCGTATTTTTATCTTTTATTGACCACATTCCTTTTAAAAATAGATTTAAAATTATTAAAACAATTAACATAAAAACACACCAAAAAAATATTAAATATTAAAATAAAAACAACACTGAGTGGGTGTTTTATTTTTAAAAAATTCATTTTAGTGTGTCACTTTACATACACTTGTCATAACTTAACGCAATCTACAATACAAACAATGTAAACAAATAATACACTTAAAGAAACTCAAGTGCAAAAATTTTGTTCAGTGATGAGGTTCAGTTTTGGCAAGGTTTTCTTTCTTTCTGTTTTAGAAATAATGAGTAAGTCGGAGTTTACACGAGGAAACAATTGGAAGGGAAACATTTATTTTGTTTTTGTTTTGTTAGTAAATTACGGGAATACGGGAATGATACAAATTCCCCACCCATAATTTGCTATCAAACTAAATGTTTTTCTTCCGATTGTTTTCTCGTGTAAACCCCGACTAATCCGAACAGATTTTAAAGTTATTATTATAATTGGACCAGATAAAACTATTATAAAATTTACTGATTTACGCCTTAAATTACAAAATCTTTTAATAATGTGACATACACTAAAAAGCGTAAACTAAATGTAAGAACAAAACTATTTTAAATTTTTTTTTGTCAATCCCTCTTATTTTTTATAACAATTTATCAAAAAAAAAACCTGTTTAGTTGATCTATTTGTTCTTTAAATGGTAACGTGAAAAACATTAAAGAGAAATAATAATTTTACACCGTTTAAGAGCGCTAAACGAGTTAAAGTAGCTTTTTTGTTTTAAATGTCAAATAAGACTGTTTGGCTTGTAAAAAGCGCAAAATCTGGGCAAAAATAGCTAAATTGGCATCACTGGCAATGAAGCTTAACTACTATTTTGGTTTCTGATTCTATCAATCAATTTAGAGAATCAAAATAAAATATTAAATTTAATAATGATGCAAAGGAAATGTATTTAATTTATGAAATACCTTTTATTTTTCTGAATCTGTAAATACAATTTTTTTTATTTTCAAGCAAATATTTTTACAGAAGGAAGAAAAAGCAAAAAAATATTTATCAAACTTACAGATGTTTCTTAAAAAATTTTTTTTCTGATTTATTAAAAAAAAAAATTCAATAAAAATATTTCTTTATTCGAACTTAATGAAAATTTTAGTTCGCAAAAAATAAATAATTAAAAAATCATTAAAAAAACACTTAAAAACTATAGGAAATTAGTCAGTCAATCATATAAAATTATTAATCATATGGATATAGGTCAAAAGCTTCCACATTAAGTTTGGTTTAAATAGTCAAAACTTAAAAATAAAATTTCAAAAGAAAAAAAAACAAGTACGAGCGCTATATTTGGCTGTGCCAAATCTTATAAACCCTTCAATCATGTATATATGTATGTATTTATGTGTGTATAATGTAAGTATGTATTTACATGTCCGAAAGGTAGTTAATGTCTTAGAAAACGTTAAACGTAAAAAAAAACTTTTTTTTGTTTATATCTCGTTAATTATTTTTTTTTTTGTTGCTTATATCTCGGAAATTTTTTTATTTTGAAATTCACCAAAAGGCATGTCTAAAACACAAAATAATAATTTTTGAGTAAAAAGAAAAAAAAATTATAAATTATATCTCCGTCAGTTATTAAGCGGTTTTACTGGATTTCAATAGCAAACATCTCAGGAGAGTTTGATACTACTAACGCGTCCGTACGACATCGGGGTGCTGATAAAACTTGATTTCAATAAACGGACATGGCTAAATCGACTTTCCTATCTATACGAATTCAGAATATATGTACTTTATGGGGCCGCAAATGAATATTGTAGAAATTACAAATGAAATGACAAACATTTTTACCTCTGGTTAAGGGTATAAAAATATCGAAACAATTACATTAGAGGAATTTAATAAAAAAAATATATATATATAAAACGGAAAAATAATAAAAAAAATTAATTTTTTTCGGTTTCCCAAGAATTTTACTTTTTAAAAACTGTTAATAATTTTTTTAAGTGCCAAATTTATACAGTCATTAATCCAACAAAATAAAAAAAACATTTTAAACCAAAGAAATCATTTTTAAATATAATAGACACACCAACAAGACAAAAGCAAAATTTTAAATTATTATATTTTGTTTCGTTTCTATTTAAATTTTAAACATTAAAAAAATTAAAACTGTCAAATATATATAAGCAGAGGTGTATAAATATTTTCACAATTATTTATTAGATGACATAGTCTGTCAAATAAAATGTGGAAAAAATAAACGCCAAAATCTTGACAATAAAATGCCCGTTGCCAGATGAGTGGTGAGTTTTGTTGAAGATAATATAAATAACAATTTAAGAAATAAAATGAAAATAGAATGTTTTTAATATGTGTAAGTAACGACATTGTTTCCTAAAAAAGTGAACTTTAATTTTTAACATTTCCTGTTAAAACTTTGTTTAATTGGCATTTAAAACTGTTTACATGACTCCGGCAAACCGTTAAAAGCACTTATTTAAAGTATTGATTTATTCTTTACTTCAAACAATGTTTTCCTTATATTCATAGAATTTTCTTTGCCCAAAGATTTAATGCAGGGTGGCGTATGACAATTCAGCAGAATTTTACTTTTAATTACTAATGCGTCCCTGTGTCCTATTCACCATAACCTAACTTTATTTCTATAGTTTGTAAATCTGAGCACAATTCTAAATTTTATTCACCTTTTTTTTTTGGTTATTTTACTTTTAATGCGCTTTGTCTTTGTATGCGTGTGTGTGTTTGTGTTTAACACGACGAATTTGAAATTTTTGATAAAATTTTTTACGTTACCCAGCAATCGAACATACATACAAAAACAACAACTGCTACAATAAATAAAATTGAAAATAATTCTATGCATAAGTTTATTTAAGTTGACCTCATTAGGATTTGTTGTTGTTTTTGTTATTCACATTATTTTTCGTTTTCATTTGTTCTTTCAGAAAACATCTAATAATATCGATTTGTTTAACTTTTGTATAAAGTTTATTTTAAAGCAAGTCGTAATATATATTTCATCGAATATGACTGACAGACGACGGTATGTATAATTTGTTTGTGTAATGTTTTTGTTGTTATGAAATCAACAAATTAATTAAATATACTAAAAGTGAAACAGAAGACAAGATAGGGGTGGGTTGTGAAAGAAAACACTATTTCGAATATAAGATGAGATAATAAGAAATATATTAAATAAAATTAATTTTCTATTTCTAGAAAATTCCCAAAATACTTTTGGATAAATATTTTAAGTTGAAAAAAACGCTTTGCAAAAATTTTCCATTTTCGGAAAATTTTCAAATAATACTCAAGTTATTAATAAATTCAATTTTGGGAAAAAAAAATTTTATTTAATTTTTTTCCAACAATTTTTATACCAGTTTTTCATTATTTATTTGATTGTAAATAACTTTTGTTAAATTTTTTAATTTATAGTTTTCAAATTTTTTATTTTTAGAAAATAAAAAAAAAATTTATATTTTTAGAAAATTAAAAAAAAAAATTTTTTATTTTATAAAATATTTTTAAAATTTCCTATTGTTCTAATTTTGTTTAAGATTTTATATTTTACGAAAACATATTTTTTAATCTAAAAAAAAATTGCGAAAAATCTTCTTTAAAAATTAATGGAAAATCTTCAATAAGTTTTTGATTTATCGAGATGTTTAATAGTTTTAAAATTTTTGGAAATGTTTGATGTTATTTTGTTTGTTTTTAAAAATTTCTTTGAAATTTTTGATCAATTGTTTTTAAATATAGAATTAGTTTTGCTTAATTTTCTATTTTTAATTTGATTTATTTTTTTGTTTTTGTTTTTTTTTTGTGTCTAAAATCTTGCATATATTTGTATACCTTTTAAAACAAATATTTTAAAATTTATTTATTTAATAGAATGTTTTAGATATTTTTTTTGTTATTTTTTTTTTGCAAACACTTAACTACAAACTCGATTAGTTATTTCTCTATCAAATGTAGCAAAAGGTGTAGTGTAGTTGCTGAAAACGTCAAAATAGACGGAAGAGGTGCTAGATATTGGCGGCTGGTGGACGAAGATGGTGGTTGGTGGTGCTGGGGATAAAATAACGTAAAGCTACAAAACGACATTACGTAACATCCAATATGCAGATGGAAACAGAAATATTAAAAAAGAAATTGTTTCCTTTTTTTTTACTCATGTTTTGTTTAATATGCCAAAGTAACCAACCACCAAAAGTGTATTCCAATGGCTCTGCAACAACAGTAGCGACAACAACAAGAACATTGAAAAATATAAATGTATACGACGATAAAAAGGAGAGCAGCAGATGTATGGATGTTAGTGCCATAAGACTAACCAACAGCAACAACAAAAGTTATAAACAATAACTGGAACTAGTACTTCGACTCGTCTACAATGAGAAATTCATGTGAAAACAACTGCAACAACAGCAAGAGCTTGTAGCAGCAGCATTATCATTATCAAAGGCATCAACAAAATCGGAAACAGCATTAGTAGTACAACAACAACACCACAATCACATCATCTACTTGCTGCAGTTGAAATATAAACCTATAAATGTCTAAATGTTTGCATAAGTGCATATGTACATATGTTCAAACATACGAGTGTCTGTGTGTGTGTGTGAGTGCAATAATGCCACCAAACTAAGACTTTCGGAAAAGTTTATACGCACTCGCCAAAAATACTACTAAAACGACAACGACAATAACGGCCGACAGTCAACTAAAGCTATTTATTATACCCACTAAATATACGGACAGACAGAATAACGCACGACGGATGGGTACAAAAAAATCCGTATAAAAAACACTTATATATATTTAAAAAACCTTAAATTTAATTTTTTTTTCTTAAACATTTTTTTTTTTTAATTAAAATTTTCGTACAGAAATAACGTGTAAAATACTTTTACATTTTACTCGTAGATTTTTCTAGGGAATTCTTAAACTCTTAATTTGCCATCTTTAATACCAACCAAATCTGATATTTACAGTTAGCGACAAAATTGTTAAAAAAACAAGTAAGAGCGCTATATTTGGCTGTGCCAAATCTTATATACCGGAAATTATATCTCGGAATTTTTTGTTCTTTTGAAAAAAGAATACACAAATATAATAATTTTTAAGTCAAAACAAAGGTAGTCGTCTTTTTTGGTTTATATCTCAGTCAATTATTAAGCGATTTTACTGGATTTCAATAGCAAACATCTCAGAAGAATTTCTGATTGTTTGATACTACTAACGCGTCCGTTAAACATCGGGGGTCGGAAAATTGATTTGAACAGAAGGGTATAAAAACAAGTAAGAGCGCTATATTCGGCTGTGCCAAATCTTATTTACTCTTAACTATGTGTATTTAAGTATGTATGTTTGTATGTAATATTTACATGTCCGAAAGGTCTTAAAAAAGTTGATTTTTTTATGATAATAATTTTAGTTGATATAGGTTTTTCGACCATATCTTTGCTTATTTTGGGCCAATTAGTAACTTTTTCTTCAAATTTTCCAAAAAAGTGGGTCTTACACTCAAAAATAATAATTTTTGTAAAAAAAAATTTTTTTTGCTTATACTCGTTATTTGTCGGATTTTGGTGATTTTTAATAGCAAGAATCTCGGGGAAATTTATGATTTTTTGATACCTATAACACGTCCGTATGACTTTGGGGGGGCTGAGAAAACTTGATTTCAACAGACGGAAAGACAGACAGAATGACAAAAAGATGGACATGGCTCAATCGACTTTCCTATCTATAAGGATTCAGAATATATATACTTTATGGAGTCGCAAATGAATATTGTAGAAATTACAAACGGAATGACAAACCTATATACATATATCCTTGTCACCTGTGGTAAAGGGTATAAAAATCATATAATTAAGAACGTAGTTCTAAATAAGATATAAGCAAATAACGTAATCAAGTTTATAGTTGAAACAAGCATATAATGATTCTTACAACTATATATATCATCTTGATATTGTTTGTGGCAACCATATAACGATTGCAGTGATAATAAAATATTAAAATTGTCAGTGATCATATTATCAATCATGTTTTTCAAGAGTTTTTGCCATTAATTACTAAAAGAAAACTGATGTTAGTTTCTTTTGTTTGTTTCTTTGCGATCAATTTTGTCCCCAACTGTACTTATGCCAGTAAGTGTAAGTTTAATCGCATTATAATTGATTTTTTGTTTTAATCTACAAAATGCAGTTAAATATAAAAGTTTATAAAAGTGTTTGTCATAATTTTTAGAAGATCAAAGATTCCCAATACATAAAGTATTGAATCCCAATAAGTGTCAGAATTAGCTAATCTTTTTAGAAAAAATGCAATAATTTTTTAAAAAAGTTTTAAATATAGGAAATTAGCAAAAACTTTCGGGTTAGTTTTTTTTGTTTTAAAAGGCAAACGTCTTGTCCTGAATATTTAATCAAGAAAACCCACCAGCCACGAAGATTCAATATTACATAAAAATTAAGTTAAAAAACACTTAAATTCGTTACAAAAAAAGGCAAGGAACGAACTGAAGCCAAAAGACGTCAGAAAACTATTTCTAATGTCTAGAATGCTGCCTTAGCGCCGCAAAGCGAGGCCGTTTTTGTATCGAATTGTTACGGATAATTAAGAGAGGATCTATTAAGACAATCCAAAGCACTCGTTGAACCATGAAGATCGGCGCCTAAGCCAAAATCTATAGCGCCAGGGTAATGTTAAGTATTTGGCAGGATCAGACGAATGTCACGTCACCCCTTTTGTTTAAACCGATTCAGACTATCTGGGTAGACCTGTTAAGTTTTTAAATTTCTGATTATAAACAAATATTAAAATAATAACATTTATTTATAATTTTTTTTTGGCTTAAAGTTCATATATTTTTTGAAATTATGATATATTGAGAATGTTATTTTATTCAAATATGATACCAGCCGATTGGAATGCATTTTTGAAACCTGCTACGATTTCATCGTCAGCTGTTAATAATTTATAGATTGAATAAGTTCAATAAAATAAAAAATGAAAAAATTTTAAATAAACAAAAACTCCGTAAAAAAGAAAAAATATAGAAATAGATTTACAGAAAAAAAAGTTAAACGAGAATTTTACTTTCATAACCAAAATGGTTGCTGCAGTTTCTTATTCGAAAATAGTTTTCTTCTTGTTAAAATACTGTTCAATAACAAAAAAAAAAAAAAAAACGATTTGTTAACGTAAATACTTTAACTAATAAAATTTTGTCGAATTGCATTTTCACCTGTTTCAGATTTCCAGAACATTGGAATATCCCCTTCATGTTCTCGTTTTCTGTTTTACTAAATTGAGTTTTCAAAGATTTGCTGCAAAAATTCAATGGGTTTTTAAAAATGTGTATAAGTTAAAGCAATTGCATTCAAAAAATGTTTGTACACATGAGCGCAACTAAAGATACAAATGAAAATTCAATAACAAAACCCCAAAAAATAAAAATAAATAAATCAAAATGAACGAACAAACAACCCCCACTACTACTTGCCCACCTCACAAATAAAGTTCATATTTGGTATTATTTTATTGGATTTTTAATAGAAAAACTTGTACATACATATTCAAAATAACAACAACAACAAAAATAGTGTAAGAGAAAATATTATTATTTTTTTTTTTTTTTTNTTTTTTTTTTTTTTTGTCAAACATTATAGATACAAAAACTTTAGAAAGATACTCGTAGATAAACGGACAGATACAGAGATATAAAATAGGAGATATTTGGTGAATATATGTAAGTATGTACATACAAATAAATATAAAAATGCAATTTTGTATATGAAAAATAAAATTTAAAGATTTAAGTTGCTGCTCACTCAATGCCTTTTGGTTTTTTTTTGTTGTTTTTGCTGCTGCTGTTAAACAAACCAACCAACTAATGCTAGAAAAAAAGGTGAAACTTCCAGTATTGGAGTAGGAAAACTAAAATAAACTAAAACTATATACATAAATACATATGTATGTATATATATATTTAAAATAACAACAACAACAAAATATGTTGCAGTTTGTATTATAATGTCAGTATGTGTGTGGTGTGTGTGTGTGTTTGTTTGGTTGGTTGGTTAGTTGGCTGATTGGTTGGTTGGTGGGTAGTTTGGCTGTTGCCTGAATTAGATGCAACACAAACAAAGTGAAACTTATGTTTTTCTATATTTCGGCTATAGATTTTGCTTTCTGTTGTTGTTGTTGTTGTTGGCATTATTGTTTTTGGAGTATGCGTTCATGCATTCGTCGTTTAATATATTTTTTGCCAGTTTCCTTTTCCCTCAAAACTCATTGCAATAAATATGTATGTATTTGGGGTGCGTGTGTGTGTGTGTGTGTGTGTGTGTGTGTGTGTGTGCATGTATGTACCACCAAAAATCTAAAAACGCCATCTAAACACACTCGCTCCGAAAGGGACCTTAGTTACGCATCAATCACACACACATAAGCACAAGCACACTCCTCGCCTTATACACCATCATCACTATTTTCGTCAAGAGATTTTGTTTTATAAAGTGAAAACTTTCATCAAACTGACTGACCATCTTATTGAACAAACCCCACCATTTAAGCAATTGTCGCAATGAAAAATTGCCATTAATTACATCGATAATAAAACTTATATATAAATATTACGTAAGTATATACATATACATTGTATGTATGTATAAAATAATTCCATAGAAAAAACAATTTTAAATCAGAAGTTCATGAAATTAAAACAACCGACTTTTTCAAAAAGTGGGTTTAAAAACCCGGTTTTGAATGCGACGACAGTTTAAAATTTTTTTTAAAAATATTGTCGGAATATTATGTTAACTTTGTCAACTGCGAAAAAAGTAAAAAATAAAGGACGACTTTATCAACACTGGTCGTCTAAAAACAGGCCGTTCACATTTCAGTAGAGTTGGTTGATACAGTTTAGTTGCTCGCTATTTCAGCACGATAATACAGTTTTTGTATTTCACAAACCCATAATGGAATATTCAAGAAGAAGAGTCTGCAACTGTGGACTCTTTAGTATTTTACTTCATATATAACCTTAAACTAAATGGCCCGTATTTATAGTTATGAACTAAAGTCGGTTCTTTTTAAAAACGACTTTAAATTAAAAACCTATTATTAACTCTTTTGCTTATATAGTCAAAAATAAAGTATGTTTTAAATTAAACCAGCTTTAAATGGGTGAAACATCAAATCGTACAATGTTTTCATATAAATTGTAACAAAATATGAGGAAGTGGGAACTCTACTCAGCTGATTTTGTATAATGTTGAGGAATGAAACAAAAAAGAAAACACAGAAATGCCAAAAAAATTTTAAAAATTGATATATTTTTATTAATTGAAAAGAAAAAAATAAAAAGCAATATTTAAAGGACTTAAGTTAATTTTATATATAAAAAAAAACGTGGCTGCTTTTTTTTGCGAAAAACTGCTGGTTTTGTGTTTTTAGATAAGTTGAAGCTGTTCAGCTATTTTTAAGTTTAAAGTCGGCTTTTACGTTAAAAGTATATTTTAACTCGTCTAAAGTATACTTTGTTTACAACTATGATTAGAGGCCAATGTATATAAATATGCAAAAGAAACTGAGATTAAATCAAAATGCCCCATTTTTACCCCATACAGGGTGGCGCAGTAGAAATATCATAATTTTATCTGGCTGTTATTTTGTAAGAAATTAGAGCTCTATTTTTACAAAAAGATTCTTTAAAGATTCTACTGCAAAATTTAAGCACATTTACATGACATTATTCTTGAGCCACCTTGTATAGGGTGTTTTTTATAAAAGGTATAACACTTTAAGTTGGCAACACTTTTTTTAACTGGCGGCCATTTTGTCAGCTGTCAAGTGATTTTTGTTTAGTTTGGTTTGGCATTTCAACATAAATAGACTGACGCCTGAACAACGCTTCCAAATTGTACAAATTTGGTCCAAAGCAAGATTGCCGTTAATCCCAATTTTCATTGGCGAAATTTGTTTAGCGATGAAGCTCACTTTTGTTTGAATGGATACGCCAATAAAATAAACTGCCATATTTGGAGTGATGGTAATCCTCAACTGAATGTTGAAACACCGTTACATCCAGAAAAACTGACTGTTATGTGTGCTTTATGGTCTGGTGGAATTATTGGTCCGTATTTTTTTAAAAACGATGGTGACCGCTATAGAGCCATGATTACTGATTTTTTCGTTCATCAATTGAACAACCATGATGTGCAGAAGCTGTGGTTTCAACAAGACGGCGCAACATGTTACACAGCTCGTGCCACAATTGATTTATTAAAGGAAACGTTTGATAACGGCATAGTTTCACGTTTCGGATACGTAAATTGTCCTGCAAGATCGTGCGATTTAACGCCGCTAGACTATTTTCTATGGGTATATGTGAAGTCACTAGTCTACGCTCGAAACGACTGACCACTTGGAGGACAACATTCGCCGCGTTATTGCCGTTGTGCGGCCACAAATGTTGGAAAATGTCATCGAAAATTGCCAGAAGTCATATTTAAATTATAATGCCAAAAGATTATTTTTCGAATAAATTAAATTTCATGTCAATTTAAAAAGTTCATCTTTGTTTTATTCCATTTCAAAGTTCTATACCTCTATAAAAAACACCCTTTATAAACAAATGGGAATTTCAGACCCCTTTTTTGAATTTCTTTTTTTTAAATAAATTTCTTCTGATTTAAAAATATTTAATCAAAATTAATTTGCTAATAATACTCACACATTTTTAAAGAATTGATTGATTGATAAGAGGATTTTACCAAAAATTCATTTGCTTACCTGAAAAGAAAACAAAAAAAAAAAAATAAATTGTAAGTAAAGAGATTTACATAGATTTAGGTAAAAAAAAAACAATAGCGGAACTCACTCTTCGAAGCACATTTGCAATAACTGCAAGTATGCACTATTTTTTTGCTATAAAGCGTGAGTGTATATTTCTAAGTATGTTGGAAGTTTTTGATAACAGCTGCTTTTGTGGGTGACAAATACTTCAATGTCGCCATAACCTTGGTCGCAGTCAATATATCAAAGCTAACGCAGTTGTTTAATCTTCAGCAGTTAAAAGAAC
>NDXZ01020344.1:0-10529 GCA_003055125.1 Paykullia maculata
GATGTCATTAATACGTTTTTGCTGGATTCTTAATCCATGACAATACAATGCAACAACCCAGCTTTTTCATTACTGCATTCCGGCTAAATTATAACCTCAGAATCCTTTAGGAATAATCTAAAGAATCCCAAATGTTAGTTATTGTTTTTTATTTTTTTTTATAATAAAAACTTTTATTTTTGCTTTTTAAAAAAACAAATTTGGCAAATTTTCTTAGCAATAAATGTTAAAGGCAATCAAACCCCTAGTCAAACCAAATTTAAGTGCAATATCCTGAGTTTTTATAATTTCCTTGAAAAGCTTACATTTTTCACTAAATAAGAAAAAGTTTTCACATCCTTTAGGAGCACAAACCTAAAATCATTCAAGAATAATTTATCTCGTAAATTTATACAGGTAAAAATATTTAAAACAAATCACACTTTTCCAATCCCTTGCCATTATCTGTGAAAAAACGGAACATAAAAATTAAAAAAAAATAAAAAAACAAACGAAAATTAACCATAATTTGCCAAAAGGAAATATTTGCTCAGAGGGGTCCTTAAATTAACAAAATATCTTCGAGGAGCAAAGGACAAACACAGAAAGAAAGTCAAAATGTAATAAAATCTTCAAAAAGAAAATAAATTAGATGTTGCTGCGAAGAACTGTCATTTATTGAAACAAACAAACAGATAGACAGACGGGCGGACTGACAGACAACAAGACAGTTATGTACTTCGCAGAAAACATATCAAGGTTTTTTTTCTTAACATTATTAAACATTAAAAAAAATGGTTTTTTTCTTTCGTGTGTCCTCATTTTTTATAAAAGGAACAGGGAAAACAACAAGTATCACAGAAATAAACACATAATTTTATTGTTAAATAAAGAAGAAAAAAAAATTAATTTTATAAAAGAAAAATCTTTTTTAGGTACCCCCCCTTCCCCTTCCATCAACCAACAAACTATATAATAAAAATATGCAGAAAAACAATTGAATCAGTTGGCAGGGAGAGAAAAAATTAAAATCAACCAAGTGTAATATTACAACGAACAAGCTTTATAAATATGTATTAAAGAAAATAAGAGGGAAACAAAATTCAATAATGTTTACCACTGCCCCCCCAACTGTCGTCTTTGCTGCTGCTCCTTCTTAATATACATGATTCGTTTGCCATAACGGAAGGAAAGTCCAGTGGTAGTACGGATAAAATGGTTGTTGCTGTAGTAATGCCCAATAATAGGCTGCTTAACACATGAGCTGAATAAGCCCTAAAGTAGCAGCAGCACCACCGTCCACCACCATCCACCACCACCAGCAGCAACAGGACAACTGTAGTGTTTATCACTTCGTAAAGCAGTGATTCACAAACAATTTAATATAGTTTCTTATCTTTAACTAAAATGTTATGGAGATTCAAACAAGAAATTCTTTAACTACCAAAGATGCTAACACATCTCATTGTGGAACACTGCCTTAAAGTATCATTTTTAAAGATACAAAAATAAAAAATATTCTTTTTCAAAGAAGCTGCATACTGCTTGGCTACTTGGCGATTGTCCGTCCTTGTTTACTCCCGGTGTTGAATATTTTAATTTTAGTCGTATCATTCACTTTTTCATTTTAAATCCCCCTTAAGATGTTCATTTTATATTTTTTAATTTTCTATTTAATTGAAATAAATGTACTTGAATTTTATTTTCTCGAATTATTTTTTTTTTTTTCGTTATGACTTATCAACTTCAGCTTATGCCGCGCGGTGTTTAATTGTGTGGTACACGTTTACGTGTGTAACCTGCTGTTTCACATAAGTTTCTTTCGGCTATTTCTTTGTTATAAGTTTTAAGGTCAGTTTTTTTTTTTGTTTTTGAAATTATGCAAATCAAATGTTTATTAAATTGAGAATGAAAATAAATGTTTTTAATAGAATGAAATGATGGGAAATTTACATGTTTGTTTTTGAATTAGATTTTATTGCAGGATACATTATTTGTTATTGGAAATTCGCTCTGGGTTTATTTGTTTTTTTTTTTAAATTAACTTCTCCTACCTCTCACGATTTTTTTCTGATCAGAATATTTTAAAATGAAATTATCGACTTGTAATCAAATCTTCTTTCAAATTTTGCTGCATTCTTTAAACTGGACAAAATGGTAAATCATCCTGCAAGGTGGCACTTAAGCATTTTTGATTATTTTTTCATGGCAGGAGGTGTAACGTTAGCATCTGCAAATTATTAACTTAAGATACCCTTTTTTATGTTGCATGATTTAAATTATTAAGTTTTACCTCAAAAAAAATCGCCCGCTTTTGCTCATTCCAGTACATACTGTGAATTGATTTGTGTCAGTACTGTCACCGAGTGACTTAACCTAACAGTAATCAAGCCACTGGTTGAATTAGAAAACGTCCAGCTACCGCCCCTGTGTGAACTTACAAGGAACACACAGGCAGTAAATTTCGACCCACTACGATTCACGAATTATAGAATAGGCACCTTGCTAAAGAGCTCGGGCTATCTAGATCCCTTTGCTGTTAAGGCTGCTGACAACACAACAGTAATCCCTAGAAGATCCGGCTGACCGAAGTCTGTCACTAGCCCAAGCATCAGCCAGAACTCTGATATCTTTTTGCGTCTATTACTTTAGTAACACTCACAAACGTGTATGGTTCAACCGTCCAAAATAAGTCCGAAGACGAATATCAGCATAATTCAATATCAACTAAATCAAAATTTAGGTGACAACCACAGCCACCACGTGTACCCCGAAGGGACTTCAAACAATGACCAGTCTTGGACAAGTCCTGGGGAACCACCAATTCGTGTCCGTGCACCCGAGGCTAAGGCAAGCCTCTTTTCCCCGAGAGCAATAGCACCATGATGGAGATTTCATCATCCCCATCAACCATCCCCGGGGGGGAGCTCCTTCTACTACATAACATCTATTTAGATCTACCATATTAACAAATTACCGTTTTACGTATGTGGGAGGGAGCTAGAGCAAATTATGGACGACAGGGCGTTGCCAAATTTGGAAAAGAGATTTGTGTGTACATAAGACTTATTAGCAGAATAATTGCATTTGTTGTAGTAATAACACACAGTTTACTGCCGAAAACTACGTCATTCATGAAAAGTCATCCTTTGGTGGGCTGAAGTCATTTGTCCATATGTTTTTGAAAATTTTAATTGGGTGGTGTAGAGACATTATTCATACCTCAATTGGCAGGTAATCCTGTTGGAGACATGTGGTTTAAGCCGGCCAGCGTTACAGCCACACAAAGCGCGATACAATGAATTTGCTTAAGGTAATTTACTATAAACAATTAATTTCGCGAAATGGAACTGAAAACCACCTTGTTTGTGTAATTTGACTTCACAAGAGTACTTTCTCTTCGGATATGTAAAGTCTCTTGTCTACTACCGAAAGTTATTTAGCACTTTGAAGCCAATATTCGTAGCGAATGTTGTTGTTGAAACAATTCGATATCTAGATTACGGCGTAGAAGCGCCGGTAATGGCGACATTCGCTCATATCTTTATCTTTAAATATTAGGGCTATAAAATTGTGTCTCAAGTGAAGTCAATTTTCGATTCTAAAAAAACATATTTCACCAAATTTAGAAATTCTCTTTGTTCTCTCGTTCCCTAGATATGTGAGTGTCACACCCTCTGTTTTGATTTTAACTATTTGTTCTGTGGCGCGACGTATATTAAAAAAAACTCATACATTTTTCTTATCGCCGTTTTTATATAAAAAAATTCCACGTCCATCTATTTTTTTTTATTATTAAAGCGCTGTAAAAATTTCAAGAAAATCGTTTTAAGAGTCTAGACCATTGTAGCACACAAACATACATATAAACATATTTACAAGCGGTTTTTATTTTTCTGTACGAAGATATTTAACAAAAAATGTCTCTTTAAAGAAATTAAATAAAACTTAAAGCAAAAATGCTCTTCCAATAAAAATTTATTTAAAAAAATCTCCATTTAGTTCTTTTAACATTTTTCCTTGTCTTTTTCATTTTTTTTTTTGGTTTTCGAAGGTTTTTCTAAAATTGTTTTAAAAGCCAGCCGTTTATAAAATTAATTTTAAAGCAGTTTGCAGCAGCCACTTTTTTTAAAGATTTATTTTAAACAATCTTTAATCTTTTTAAATGAATTTTTTTTCTTTCTATAGGAAAGACTTTAAAAAATTCGAGTACTTTTTTTTACTTTTTCTTTTCCATTATCGTTATGTGAAGGTTAAAAGATCCCGTATGGTGTCCTCAGGATAATTGTCTTTTGCAGAAAAACACATACTTTAGTACAAACTCTTAGATGTCGTGTGAACACACGGTTGGCTTTGGCCAACTATAAGTTTGAATTAGAATTATAAAACTTTTTTCACATAGACTTTATATATGCATACATATGTACATATGTAAGTGGATAATGTGTTTTAACAATTCGTGTGTATGTGAATGTAAGTATAAAGTTTATATTTCCAGCTTTTAATTCTGAAAACTTTTAAACGGAACGATTACTGTGAGTGACAAAAAACTGAAGCTGTGGTCTTCTTAGGAAAACCCAGCAATAGTTTTTGCCTTGCATTTAAATGTCAAAGTAGAAAATAAAGTTCCTTTGATTCTTCCCAGACAAATATATATTTAGGATTTTTATTCAAAGAAGTTGTCAAAATCGATTTTTGCAAAAATGTTTAAATTCTGTATATTATTATATTCTTGACGATAAGCGGTCAGGGCAGATAAGAATGTATATGTTTTCAATTTTGTCTCGTTGCCGTAGTTTTTGAACATTTTTTTGTTACATTGCTATACTTTAGTACTTTTGTCATATTTCGACACGGATCCGTTACTGACAATTACTTTGCAATCCAGAAAAATATTTATATCTTTTCAATATGTATGTTGAAATCAACTTTAGGAAAATCCTAGATGTTTAAATGAGCCATATGCTGTATCAGTAGGTTAGGTTAGGTTTGATGACATATAGTGATCCCCGGAGGATGGGGAATTCACAACTTCACCCAGAGACAGAATTATCCATTGTGATTGTCCTTGAAAGAGAAAGAAAAAAAATGTATAAAAATAAGTAGAATACGAGGAAGGTCGAGTGTGGGAAGGTGTACGGGGCTAGGCATTTGCCGCCGTTAGCCATTTTAGACCTATAGCGTAGTCCAGCATAGCGTATGAATCACGTCAGATCGTCGACATAGAAGTCACCGAAGTATCGAAGTCGTCTCCCAGCGAGTACCGGACAACGGCATAATAGGTGTTCCACCGTTTCTGTTGCCTCTGCGTCCCTGCACAGACGCCAAAAGTCAACTGTACTAAGTTGCCAGTTTGCCGGAAATGATCTAATGTTGCAGTGACCGGTCAGAAGACCGGTGAGCAGCTTTAGGTCTCCTTTCCCCATAGACAGGAGAATCTGGTCCTGCTAGCAAATGCAGTTTGCAACAGCGATATTGATATCCTGCATCCTTCAACATCTGTCCTCTACTGGTTCGCCTTATCCTTGAGATGTATCAGTATATTTTAACTTTAAAAAATCAGCGAAATCAGTCTTCAAAAGGCTAAGCTACGAGAAAATAAACTACAACTGCCTCTGTTGCTATCACAGTTTCTCGATGTCTTATAGGCTTGTTTGTTCCATGTGTGCATAAGATACAATTTCTGGTTGTTTTTAGACAATAATGGTTCAATTGACCTATCAACAGTAGGAGAGTTAACTGGAGTTATTTTAGCTAATTCATCTGTAGATATTATTCTTCATGATACTTATTATGTAGAAGCTTATTTCCATTATGTTTTATCCAGAGCGTAAGAGCGAAATTATTAAAAAAATATAGTTTTCTTAAGCCCTAAAAAACTTTGAAACATTTCTTTATCATACAATTGTCTATCATGGCCTAAAAAATTTTGCTACACAAGAAGCTAATTTAAAATAAGAGTTGAGCATCGCTTAAGTGTTAGAGTAAAAGCGCCAACAAATAGCCAAAAGCGCTGTAGTAGCAACACCGAAAAACATATACATTACAAATGTTTTCCTTAAAAAGTAAACTCAACTGTAACAAAATTAAATCTGAAAGTCTTTTACTGGCCACTGGTTTCGACTATTTGTTCCAAAAGGAAATAATTTTCAACTCTCTATATGTTTGAATATGGAGAGTTAATATTTTTTAAAACATTCACTGGGTTACTTTCAAACACAAAGTCAAAACGAATTAAATTAAATGAGAGGAAAAAAGTTAATAAAAAAAGTTATCATTAAGTCTATTTTTCATATAAAACAAATGTGTTTCATAAAAGATAATAATTTTTTTTGTGCACTTTTAATCCTTTAACATTTTGAACAAAACAAAAAATTATCATAATTTTTATGCAACTACACACACATACACACAATTATTCTATTGTTAATAAAATAAGGGAAACAAATATAAGCGACAAATATACAATTTAAATGCGTTTTGGTTTTTTTTCCGCCTTTTTTTATGCTAATAAAGCTTTTTTCTTCTCGTTTATTAAATAAATGCCTGCTATAACATTTTATTGTTTGTGTGTGTTGAAAAAGAAAGGTAAAGAGAAAAAAGGACCTTTTAATGAAACCCTTTTTTATATCATTGTGTTTCTTTTATTTTCTCCATTATATTATATTGCGCGAAACCAGCAGATTCATCGTTATCAACAACATCATGGTATAATTTGCAACATCATAAAAGTTGTCAACATCATAAACACGAGTTGGTTTTAGAGTACAACAGAGAA
The DNA here is from genome assembly GCA_003055125.1 of Paykullia maculata. Classification (NCBI taxonomy): domain Eukaryota; kingdom Metazoa; phylum Arthropoda; class Insecta; order Diptera; family Rhinophoridae; genus Paykullia; species Paykullia maculata. The sequence continues at coordinate 6,758 of NDXZ01020344.1, forward strand.
AAGAGGACAGGCCAAAGCACACAGCAAAGAGAACGACTGGCAGTTAGACAGGACGAAAAACCGAGCAAGTTTTTATTATAATAATCATGATTATAACTAATGACGATAAACTGTTTGTATGTGTGTGTGTGTGTGTATTTGTGCATTATGTCAGGCTTAAAATATTCCTTTCTGTTCTATGTCCTTTTCACATTTTTAACTGTTTTTTCCTGCTGCTTCCTATCATTAATTTTGCATTTAAAGGGTAGAAGAAAAAAACATTGTTGATTGGTTGAGTGGGCGCTCTAGCAGTTTTCTGGCTGCTACCTGTAGCAGCAGACAGGTCCATGCACAAGAAAAAAAACCATTTTGAAACGTAAAATTAATTTTAAAACTTAAAAATAGGGGGAATAAAATATATTCATACAGGTTTTGTTAAAAAAAATTCTCAGAAGTATTCGTTGAAATCAGGCAAAACATTGCATTAGGTTGATGTCTAATAGAAGGACTAACTGCTAAGTATTAGTCAGTCTGTTCGTGATTATCCTAGCCTTTCAGTTAGGAAGCACGCAAGCGCTTTAGCATACCCAACTAATAATTTGAATTGACTGAATCATATTTCAAAATGACATAACATTTCAAAGTTTATAGACTTGGATAAACTAAGTTCAACCCGGGAGGAAACAAAAAATGCCTAACATAGTAAAGGCTTAAACTGGCAACACGCTCCTACTGAAATATCAAGAATGTACATATATATAACCCTTACAAACTCCTATAATGCAGGGCCTTAAGGATCATATCAAGTGCTGCAAAATAATTTATGAGTTTCTGGTCTAGGATGTTAAAATCATAAAGGATAACGAGAGTTCTATGGTCAGGGACCACAGGTCTCTGATACGGTTTTAAGCACGACTGACCGATTGTAATTGATGCAGAGGTCAATGAGATGTAAGTAAATTGCCAAATAAGACAGACACGCAATGGCTTTGTAAAGTCGTGCTTTTGCAAAACCGGTTAAAATAATGGTTTTATAGTGAACGCTAAGGTTATAAAGGTGTAAAAAAGACAATACGATACGGCATGTAATCCTAAGAAAAGATAAATTATTAAGATAACTTAAAGTCTGCTTACTACAACAGACGAATGGTAATGGTGGGCATCTTACGCTTTCTCTCGGTATAAAGAAGCTGGATACATGCTGTCCAAGGAGGTTTTATATCCTGCAGCTAAGATTTATCTGTCACTTACGTCAGTAGTCCTCGAAAAAGTCAGTCCTTTAAATAAAGTTAAGATATCAGCCTGACTCTCTCATTCTACCATGGTGGGACTTTTCTAAGACCAATGATCTTCCCTATATGAAAACTTTTTTAAAATTTTTAATTAAATAAATAAAATTTGTAAAAATAACAAAAGAAATCAAAAATGTTCTTTTCATCAAAAACTGTTTACTTTATGCTTATTCAGCCTGTACAAACAACAAAAGCATAATATTTATTTAACAGCTGTTATTAAAAAACTTAAACTGGTTAATTGTACTCCACATTTTTTTTTTCTTCTCTTTTATCTTCTTTGTACTCCCCCTTCCCATTGCGTTATGGCCTTTTAAATTGTTGCCATAAAAAACATCACACAAAAGTCATTTTAAAAAACAAAAACTGAAAGTTGTGTCTAATTAGTCGTGCACTTTTGTATTTGTCACGATGCTATAGTTGGTGTTGTTGTATATATATATAAGCTTCAATTGTTCTGACAAGGACTTTTTTCCTTTCGTAATAAAAAAATGGAAAATACCAGCGAAAAAACAATACCTTAATTTAATTGTATTTTCATTCTATTTCTCTATTTTTTATTTACAGGTCCTGAAGATATTTTAAAATTTCTCGGAAATGAAAGTAGCGTGGATTACTTCAAACTGGTAACTCGTGATGGCGATTCTCTACTATTGGGGGCAAGGTAAGTTTTAAATAAATTCTTTTCGTATATTTCTTTTGCATTTAATTTTTTTTATGGACATTCACCCAGCAAACAGGAAGTTGCGACTGTTTGTATCTTCTTCTTCGTTTATTGTCTATATATTTTTATATAATTTTTTTTCATAAATTAACCTTTAACTAAAATATGTGTAAAGCGAGACACATAAAAAATGTAATGTTTAAGTCATTTCCTTTTGAGATTTTCTGCATAGAGACCCCAAAAAATGTATGTAATAAATGTATAAATAGGATTATTTATGACATGTAACAATTACAACAATAAAAACTCTTGAAGTGGACTGTAAAGATATTTTTGGGAGTAAAATATATTTATATGCCCTTTTAAAATGCTGATTATCTTTAACGTCGTATTAGCAATTAAAAGTAGGCAGCATAAGAAAATTTATGGCAGGAAATAAGACTTCTGGTAAAAATAAACAACGTCTTTAATGTTTTAAGTTCAAAAAGCTCAACAAAATTTTGCGAATATTTTTGAACATTTTTAAAAAACTAGGAAGAGGCCAGTTAAGAATGTGTTTACGGACCCATAATACATCTTAAGTTGAGAGGTTTTTTAGCCGTTTCAATATAGAAGTTAAGAAATGTTAGTCTTAGTTGTGAGAAGTCGGTTTCCCTATTTTCTGGAATACGATATATTGCAACATATATCCTCAAATTAATACAGGAATATGGAAAGTATAAGATTCAAGCATTTTACAGTCCTTTTACTCTCAGTAAGTATGGAAATATTTCTGTCTTATATTTTGCAATACAAGCGAATATAATATCTGCATCTATGTATGTCAATGTTGTTAATATATGTTAATCTAATTGAAATCAGGTTCAGTTTTGTGTGGTTCATAGGTATATTCATATTAATTCCATGCTGCCGTGGCCCAGATATTTGCAATTGTCAATTAAAAATGATAAATAGGTTTAAATCTACTTTTTTCTTCTTCTTCCTTAACAGCTATAAAACAAAACTGGGTGGCAATATTTGGCCAACGTTTTTTAATTGGGAAGCAATGGGTCTTGGTCAAAGTTAACTATTGGTAGGGCAAAGCAAAAAATGGTTGAGGTACTAAGTTTGGCCCAGACTCTAGTACGCTACTCTTTTTTTTCAGCCGATGTGGCCAGACGTACAACGCAACGATGTCAGACGTACAACGCAATTCATGAATCGTAAACAGAAAGTCAAAGACGTATCAAACGGTCGTATTGCTGGTCACTGGATGCTGGGAAGAAATTTATAACGACTCGGCCTCTTCTAATAATGACAATTTTCACAGCTGTAGCGATAAAGGTAAGAAGGAATTAGTTCTCCATCTTCTCTGCGAATGGGTCGTCATATCTGTCAAGAGGCACAGAGCAACTTCGTGGGGTATCTAAGATCAGATTAAATGACCTACTAAGATACTTTGTGGCAACGGGTTGGATTCAGTCCTTTTGTCTTTTCATCGTCTTTCTGTTCTGGGACACATATCATCTGACAAGTGGTTTGGTCCTGTCAAAACGGTGTCACTAGATTCCTATTGATAGTTTGGGCGTAGCGTACTGCCATGTTAAGCAACCAACTTAGCAGGCTAGTAGCTATAAACGGATGGAGCTTAAGAATGACAACTGGACTAATTACTGGTCGTTTTGTTTTTTTTGGCTTAAGTAGATAATATAATGGTAGTCATGACTTTTGTAGGTTATATTGAAAATAGTAAAGTGTATGTCTGTTATTGACCGAGGTTTTAGGTTTATATAACTATTTAGCTAAACAAGTCCCAGATAACGATAAACGATGTCTTAAAGTGCAAACTGGGTTACAT
>NDXZ01020349.1:0-14102 GCA_003055125.1 Paykullia maculata
TTATATGTAGCTAATTTAAATAAATAAATAAATAAATAATGGCCGATGAAATTTGATTTTTGTGTAAAGATTAATGTATCAATTATGAATAGCAATTTAAAGATAAATTAACCTTATTATTATGAGTCGATTATGGATAGCAACCAAGTTTAATGATAATGACAACTGTAAAATTATAGTTAACGTTTATTCCTTCAGCTAAAATTCCTTCGTTTAAAAAATCAAAGTTTATCAAAAATGGCCAATTTATAAAGAGTTAAAAAAAAAAGTTGCAAAGAAGAATAAAATTTTTTTCTTTTTATTAACAATTGCTGTGAAATTTATCACATTTACATATAAGGAGCCCAAAATAAAATTTTCTCGTCAGATTTCTTTTTTGTTTTGTTTTTATTTATTTACAGTGTAGAATTAATATGAATTTATTTAAATGTGATTTTTTTTTTTGTTAGTGATGCAAAGAGGATGAATTTTAATTGTTTCGACTTTTGTTATTTTCAATGTGTTTTTTTATATTTTCTTTTCTTCTTTTTTTCTTTTACTGAAAGTTTAAAAATGTAGTTTTTAATGGTAAAGCATAAAATATGAAAACTACACTATAGTTTGATAAATATATAATTATATAAATATATAATGTAATAATTAAAATGATTGATTTCAATTTTTATTTTTTGCTTAAAAACATAATTTAATGCATAAATATTTCAACTTGCATTTAACTTTAAACTTAGTTGCATTTAATTTATTTATTTTTTTCTAATTAAACAATAACAAGCCAAAATGTTTGTATGTATGTTACACAAATTTATGCATATACATACATTTAGTTTGCTTTTTTTTTTTGTTGCCGTTAAATATTATTTTTGTAGTGATAAATTTAATAGTTTGTTACTTATTTAAGAAAAAACATTTTTAAAAGTTCATACACAAAATTGATACTAATAAAAAAAATGTCCTCCTTTTTTATTTATTACATATGTATGTAATAGTTGTATATTATTTTTCAAAATTTCTTAAAATAAAACACAATGATAATCTTATGTATAAACAAAAATAAACATAAACATAAACATAATAGGTATTAAAAGTACGATAAAAATATGTCTAGATTAGGAATGCCAATCGGGAATTCCCGAAAATCGGTACTTAAAAATTTTGAAATCTTAGAACTTTATTCGGGCTTTCTTAGAGAAATATTTACTTTGAAAATTATAAAATTTGCGTTTAACCCATTATGTAACTTATTTACAATTTCTTATTTGATCCATATTTATATTCAAAAGATGCATCATAAAAAAAATTTGTATTTGTACAAAAAATTTACATCAAAAGTGTGGAATATAAAGAACTTTTCAAAAGCAGCATTTGTCAGTTGATATACTTTTTTAGTTGATGTAAAAAAAAGCCAACAAAATTATTTGAATATCATAATATTGGTATTCCTTTCTCAAGTTATAGGGGCGTGACAATTTATGATTATGTATAGAAACAGGTTATAAACCAGAAAACAAATTCCTTTATTGCAATTAACACTTAAAAGAAAGACAAAAGAACTTATGAAAAGAAAAAACAGAACAAGAAAGTCACAAAGTTTTGCCTTTAAATCCACCATAAATACAACAAAACAATTTTTTTTTTTTTATAAACTGTTTTACTAAATTCAAAAAACTTCTAATTTGAAATCAATAAATTTATATCGGAATTGAAAAATGCCGTGGAATTCCCCCAAATCAGGATTTCGGCAATCGTTCTAAAGTTTCGCATTTAGTAATTTTTAAAATCCCAATCCCAAATGGCAATCCTATAGTCCATATGTAGTTAATGAGACCCTTGTTGTAAAAGTATTTGAAAAACTTAAGAGATACAGCATGTATGTATGTATGTATGTATGTATGTATGTATGTATGTATGTATGTATGTATGTATGTATATAAAAACATAAAGTATAAAGAGAAAAAAATCCTATTTATACTAAACTCAAATAGAAATTCATATAAAAATGAAATAAAAAACTAAATAATTTTGTTAATCTTCTTGCAACGTCATAAAAACATAAAACACAAAACGATTTTTTTTTTAAAGATACTTTTACTTTGCACTGTCAGTTGATAAATAATATGTAATAATAAATAAGCCTAAAAGTGTGCTTTAAAAGTTACCTTAATAAAATACACAGTTAAACCGTCATTTTAAATGTAGCTGCATGAGAAGGGTGCAATGTGTTTAATAACTTTTGTATGCAAAAAGGAGCCGTCGGAGTCACCGCATTTGGCCTAGTTTTCAAAAATGTCAAAAATTGCGAGTGTAGCGCGGTTCGCGTGAGCAGCAGCAGTTTAGCATCGCACAATTGTAACTCGAATTTAATCCAATTATCTAAAGACATAATGGTTTTGCAGTTGTCATTGTTTAGGGATATGTTTTTCATAGTTTTTGCCAATTTCTGCTGTAGAACTTCGAAATCATTAATATTTGCAGAAGAGGAGGAGGAAGTCGAATGTGAGTTGGTAGTAACGGCATTGGTTTTTGCAGTTAATTTCAGTGAATGCTGTGAATCTGACCCAGAGTCGATGTCGTCATAACAATCTACATCCTCTTCAACGCCATTGTCATCGTTATCTTCGCCCACGCTATTGGTTATATCACAATCCAAGCCGCACTGTAAGGCAATCATAAGTGATGGTACCACTGTATTCATGTTAATGGTACAAGTGTTTGTTATGCGCGACTTTTCATAGAACACAATCCAATCGTGCGGAAGCTGATTGATAAATTCTTTAAGATGCTTTTTACCCGGCGGATTAAGAGCTGAGGTTCTTTGCAAAATCAATTGTTTTTCAGCTCCGCACATAAGTTTCATTGACTTGCGATCGATGAGGGCCACATTAGGATAAAAACCAGCTACCAGGCACAGCTGTATCATATGCCAATCGTTGTTAAACATTTTATCCATGTGGCTAATGTTGAACATATTCTGGATGACATCATTAATTTGTTTACGTGTTGCACAGAACATCTCCATGGACGAGTGTGACAGAAAATACTTGTTACAAAATTCTCTTACCTTACGGGGATTGTGCCGGATTTCCATGTAGGATTTATACAAAGATAATATGCCCATTTGATCGCTAAACGATTGACCTGAAAAGGACTTACGTTGAAAGGATGCTTGGCCCTGTGCTGAGCGATCTGTGGGCAATATGAAAGGATCTTTAACTGAATGATAAGCACATATGGTCAAAATGGGATCATAACATTTTAGAAAGACACCATACAGCAAACACTTTCCCAATTGAACATCCAGGGGAATATCCACTAAATGTTTACCCAATTCCGTTACCGACTCATCGTCACGAAAAACGCCCTGGATCTTCAATTTTCTAACAGCATTCATTATGCTGAGCGTTGAGGGAGGATTAAGGGATTTTTGTAAATAATGTTGTACCCCACATTTAGGTTCTAATGTTTTAGCATATAGACATATTTCGGTCAAGGGTATACGCATAAATTCCGGTATGCTAAACTGTGGCATGTATTGATATTTTGCTCGAGAATACAAACGATAACAAACGCCATTTTGTGTACGTCCAGCTCGTCCAGAACGCTGACAAGCATCGGCCTGTGATATCCACATAGATTGAAGCTGTGACGACTCGGTTATTGAATCATAGGTATTCATCTTCACCTTGCCCGAGTCTATTATGTAGGCCAGGTCTGGTATTGTTATGGAGGTTTGTCCTATATTCGTAGACAATATAATCTTGCGCACTGGGTGCCTTTGTAAGGCCTCAAATTGATCTTTGGAATCCATGTGACCATGTAAAATACAAAGCTTGTAGGTTCCCCCTGGCAAAGTACTCTGTATCAAATCCCTTTGCTGTACAATATCATTGTAACCCGGCAAGAATACCATTATAGCGCCACAATGACCATTTCTATAGAGACCCTCTAACAAAGACAATATTAAATCATGATCCACCTCATGTTCATCATTGAACTGTTGTTGATAAGCTGCCATAATGCGATGTTTTTCCTTATCCTGTTGGCTCAACTCCTCCTCTTGTTGTACCCTCTTAACACAGTTGGTGGAACCCATAAGTATCTGTAAACACAGGCCATCTGGATGCAAACGGGCATAGTCTATGGCCTCGTAGCAATCAGTGTCACGTATGCTAACATTTGCCTGTCTAAGTATCAAAAATTGTACAAACTCGGGTATATTACACTTACAGGCTGCCATCAAAGGCGTTACACCTGTCACCGAATGTCCAGCATTTATTGACATTCCCTCGCTTTCTATATAGTATTGTATCTGGTCAAACATCTCATTTAACTCTTCTTTAGATCGCATTTCCAAATTCTCGAAACACTGCTCTATAAGCGTATCCAAAATCTGTTGCATGTAATCATCATCCAAACGATCAGCCGTTGTATGATTCATAGTCTTCAACATATTGTCGCCAAACATTGCAGCTGAGGGCGTTGGAAAATCTTCATTCATCGAACGCAAGTACTTCTCCATAAGGGCTGTACGATAGCCCGTATGAAATAATATATCTTCTAAATGATAAATTTTAACATCATACCCTTGACCGGGTACATTTAATACTGCACAATTATCAAAATATTTTGATAACAATTGTATATCCATGGTGGCCGACATAAGAATCACCTTAAGATCTTTGTTTAGCTTTAGCTGTTCCTTAATAGTGATCATAGTAAAGTCGGTGTTCTTATCACGTTCATGAATTTCATCAATGATAATGTGCGTTACTTTCCGGAAGAGATCACGGACATCGGCCATTATGGAACGTAAAAAGCAGCCAGATGTTGTATAAATGAGATTTGAAGTTTTTTTAACGCGACCTTAATTATTTTACAATTTACAATTATGATTAAAATCTTCTTTATAATAAACTACTGGTGAAAACTACTTACTTTCCATGCGTATTTGATAGCCCACAGTTTCGCCTAAAGGTTCTCCTCTTTCTTTAGCTACACGATGGGCTACAGATACTGCTGCAACTCTGCGGGGTTGTGTCACCACTATACGACAGGGTTGATTACGTCGTGTAGCTTCATTTAATATGTACTGGGGAACTTGTGTGGTCTTTCCCGAACCAGTTTCACCATTTACAATAAAAACCTTAAAATCAAAAGAAAAATAATTATTATTGAAAAATAAATTATTTATTCTTAATTTTATATGTACCTACATACATATGTATGTACCTATAAAAAAAATTTAAGAAAAATTCTATAAATTTTAATATTTTTTCGTTTATTGTTTGAGTTGGCTAAATATTGCTTAGTTTATATACGAGGAGCCCAATAAAACCCTCAAAACAAATCTATCCATATACGAACAAATGTGTTTATTATGTACATTTTTTTGTTTTTTTAGTTTCTCAATTAATGAGTTTAATTTTTCAAATCGGCAGACAGACGGATAGACGGACAAACGCACAGACGGGCATGGCTAAATCGACTTCCCTGACATACCTGTACCTGAACACGAACATAAAAACGACTCTTGTGGACCGTTGCTTTTCATGTTTTGTTCTTATTCGGCCATAGTTGGCTAAGCATATGTTCGACCAACGATGTCTGGACATGAAATGTCATTTTAAGTTTGACGTTTTAATGATTATTAAAGAAAAGCTATAAAATGCTTAAAAGAAACATTTTAGACATTTTATTTGTTAAAAATTTATAAAAATAAAACGTGTAAATTAAATTAACACCGCGAAACAACACTGATGAAAATCAGAAAATTTTGATAAGAAATGAACAACAGCACGTTCTCTCCACATGTCGAAATGTAAGCAAATTTTGACCGCTATTTTGCCGACGTCTTGTTCATGTACAAACAAATTTCTGGCTCGTCAAGACCGTCTAGACGTAGTCTAAAGTACGTCGTTAAAACTTTTTCACCCCTGGTATTTGAACTCGCAGTCAGTGTTGTCATGTTGGTAGATTGATCTTTTTTGCAAAATAAAGTTAAAAAAAAGTTTAAAAGACGATCTTTACATTAATTATAAATTGGAAAAACCCCTTTTCCTATTCAAGCTTTGCACATCCACATATATACATACATACATTTGCATCGCAAACTGAAAAATAAACGACGCAACTTCGAAATTACAAAAAAAAACCCTTCGTTTTAATAACCTTAAGAGCGAAAAAATATGAAATGATCTTTTATTACTCTAGATGGAACAAAGGACTTTAGAAATGGTTGCATAACTTACAATTAAATTATAGTTATTGATATACATACATACATATATACATATGTATGTATTTATGTACTTATTCTCTATTTATTTTAAAACATACGACTTACATTATGCTGCTTCAACATCTGGTTCAGTTCACCTTGGTAATGGTATATCGGCAATTCCTGCTTATCTCTAAACAACTCATTGCTGATACGCTGTGCTCGTGGCGGTATCATACGCATACCCAATGCAACCGATATCGAGTCACTGCGAATATTTCTATATCGATACGGTAGATTCGAATTTGATTGAACAATAACCTGGTTGGTTACTAATTGTTCTTGTATGGTTGGCAGCAGATTCTGCAGTACACCTCTAGTGGCAGCCGATATATTCAAGGGGATCACATCACCTGAGCTCATTAGACGTTTACGTTTAAATACACGCAGTTCGCGATTCTGCTGGACGCCTTGACTTTTCGTTTTAAGGCCTAAACGTGTAGCATATTGATGCAAATATTTGCGATGTGCGTTCGAGAGCTCCTTTAAGACAATTTCATCATCACTGCTGGCAAGAAAATCTGATATTTTTAGTTGCAATTGCAAACGGTCGTTTTCGGGTATTTTCATATTTTCCATTTGTCTTAAGCTATGTTTACTACTGGAGCCACCTTCATCGATACCGGCTGCTTTCTTGCAATGGGTTTTCGTATTTGTTGACATTCTGTGGGTTATAAGGTTGAGTTGCAATCGAATGTCTTCTCCAGTGCGTGGATTTATTTATTAAGCAACATTTACGTTTTTATATGAAATTATATATTTGTATTGTTTTACAAGTGTAGCACTATTTTAATTCATCTTCATTACGGTATTAAATGTATAAACTTTATTTTTTTCTACAAAAATTTTCCTGATAAAATGCAAACCTTTGCTATGAAAAATTCAATGTTGACAATTTAAAAAACTTGCTGTCAAATCTAGTTTTCGAAGATAACATATTGCTACTTTTGTTTTAGCGATTTTTTAAAAAAACAAAAACTATTGCTTAATTAGTTGTATGTAAAATTTTGTTTGCAAATATTTTTTTGAAACCGTCTATTAACTAGTTTCGAATATATTTCAATTTTGATAAGAAATTTAATTTCTTTAAAAAATGACAAAAATAAAATTATTTTTTGTTTTAGTATATACATACATACAATTGTAGTATTTAAATATGTAAGAATTGTATTTTGTGAAGTGTATTTGCTTATTTAGTTTGTTACTCCATTTTACAGCAGATATTTGTAAACGTTTTGCCAGAACGTCTCAAAAATAGTGCTGCCAGCACCGATAACATTATATGGTTGGGAACCCCTAATATCACAAATGGTTAGTGTGCTATACAGAAGCTGTGTGATTTTAAGCGGTGGTGTGTTTCTCCACAACAGTATAAATATGGTAAGCATAGTTACCAGAGTTGATGATTTCTCTTTATATCGTCAATTTTGTGTGCCAAAAATGAATGTAGGTTTTTTCCCATACGAATTAACTTGTTTAAACTAGACATTCTTAATTCCATTTATTTATTTTGCCATTTTATTTTTTTTTTCTTAAAAAAAACACATTTTTATCCTTTACATTTTAAAATATCGAAGCTTAGCCTTTCAATTTAAAAATAAAATAATAAATTAGATTTGTGCTAGTTTTTTTTTTTAATTAGATATATTTTTTTTATTTTGTTTTTTATTTAAAATTTGTTTGCTTTTTTTTGACTCTGACAGCTTTTAAGGTAAACTTTCGATTAAAATTTGAGATGATACCGATTTGCTCATAGTTCAGCTTGTTTTTAAAATTTAATCACCTGCACCTCTTTATGTAAGGCAAAATGCATAATTCTGTTGAATTACGAATGGTAAAGTCACTTTACTAAAGTGAACATGGTATTAACCTGAAAATTTTTCGAAATTAATGATTTGCGATTTTTTATTAAAAATTGTTTTTTTTTAACAACACTATAGGTACCTACATGTAAACATTATAAGCTATAGCATTTAATTATAAAAATTATAGTAAAGGGTAAGGCATATTCTAGTAGTCTTTTCTAATCCTAATACAAAATGTTAAGAGTACTATGTAGGTATAAAAGATTATTGCACTTTGTGGGAAATTTTTTCAAATGATTTTATATGATGTTTAACAATTGGAAATTTCGGGACACAGATAGATGTTATTTTAAGAGACCTTAGGTAATTCAGGAAAATTCTATTGAGTTCTTTTATTCGTACTATTTATTTTTGTTTTTTACTTACATACATATTTCACACTATAAAAATTAACTAAATAAATCAATTTATTTCTCATCACTTAAGTCCTGCTCATCACTATCGTAATCATCATCATCTTTACCGAATTCATCTGAATCGGAACCAACATAGTCTTCATCCTCAACATCTTTAAGTTGTTCAATTTTAAGCAAAAGCTCATCTCTTGTATGAGGAATTCTGGGTTTCATTTTCACATTTTCAGCATTTGCGTTACTATCAGTTTCATTTTTTTCTGCAAAATCCTCACCATTATTTTCTGTCTCCTCGACATCAGTCGTCTCTCTTTTTCCCTTGTCCATGTAGCGCAAAAACGCTCGACGTTTCCTTTCTGGAAATGATTTAATAAGCCTTTCCATTTCTACCTTAAGTTTAATTTCTTCTTCCGGAGTAGGTTGAGGTGGTTCTATTTGCACTTCTTCAGCACTTTTTAGGCATTTAGCACATACTCGTGCATTTAGAGCACATTCGCGGCAGAGAACATGATATGCTTTACGAATCTTTTTCTGAGAACATTTTGTACACGTCTTAAGCTGAGAAAGTGGCTTGTACTTTTTGTACTTTATTTTCCATTCTAAAACACCTTTGCAATGTTGGCAAACCTCCGAGATATGCAGAGAATTAAGACGTTTCTGTAGAGGCGTCTTGTCGTGCAGATCATTCTTAAATACATGACGATTTTTATGTTTTTGCGGCCGTGTGCGTGCTGTATTGCCACGCTGTGAACTCATTTTCACAATTAGGGTTTTGTTAATAAATATTATTTTTTTTTTAATTTTATATATATCTTACTTTTTTATTAAAAAACGTGTTACTTTAAACAAAATAACAAATGTTTATTAAAGTCAAAAAACTGTCAGTTATATTCACCACGCATGTGTTTGTTGAATAAAAACAGGACTGTCGTAAATACAAAAAGCTAGGTTCTCAAAACGAATGTTTGAACCGAATATTATTTTTTAGTTAAAATCGGAATACTTTTTGTGATTATGTAAATAAGTTGTTTTTAGGTGTCTCACATCCTGAAGAAAGCCCAAAATTATTAGACAAAAGTATCCGTTTTGAATTAATATAGGTACATATTAATCATAGAAAATAGTTATATGTTTTTACATCATCCCTTAAAAGTTTGTATAAAATATTTTTAATAAATTTAAATTTCCTGTTTCAAAATGTCAGTTATTTTAAATTCTCAACTTTTAAAATACTTAATCCTAAGTAAAACAAAAATTTTAATTAATAAAATGTAATTATTTATTCTTATTTTTCTTTTAAGCCACGTTTTTCCTTAATACTGGTTACAAAATTCAGTCAACAAGTAATAAAGGTCTTGGTGTAAGTTTTCTGCTCCTTGGAATTTAACTGAAATGCGCGATCTAAAACAATGTTTATTAGATCTCCTGCGATCTGGTGGCATATCTGCTGGTGATAATAGCCAAGCAAACAGTACACAGGAAATGTCTACCTCAAAAATCTTACAAAAACCAAAGAAACTTCATGAGTACACAGCAGCTGATTGTAATGCCGCCTTTTTACGTAAATACTACGAAGTAGGCAATGGCGACTTCAACGCCAACAACAATATAAACGTTATATATTTCAATGAAAATCTTACAATGACCAGTAAATACAATATGAGACATTTTCCTTTGAGCCGTTTTTCTTCATGCCCTCTTAGTACATTTAGTAATAGTGAAGATAGTGTCTCGCCCCCAAGTTCAAAATCTGAAAATCACGCCACAACAACAGATGATACCGAAAGTTGTCGTTATGATTATTCATCGGAAGAAGATCGCACTACACTAGTCGATTATTGCACGCACAATAACCTAGATAATGTGGAAGTGTCCTCCCATAACTGCTGCGATTCTGATGAGACTCTGTTGGATTCCTTTTGTACCTTATGCACTTCGAGCTTTAGTTATAATAAGTGTTGTCGTTTTTGCGACAATTCGCAGTGTGGTTCCAAATGTGCTTCAGAACAAAATTCACATACAAGCCGTCGTTTGTCGACAACCTCAACATTGCGCAAGAATAACACAAATTTAAGGTAAGTTTTTTTTTGAAAATTCAATTTTATTTTCTTAAATTTTTGCGGAATGACTTTTCCAAGTCAGTTTCTTTCGATTAGATAACGGCAGTAGTAAAACAGTTTTGATTGCTAAAAAAATTGTTTAACTAAAAAGTGTTTGTTTTTAATATGCTGTATATACATAAATAAAATATTCTTAAAAACAATCAACAAAATAATGATCTAAATATGGTTTAGAAAGTTCTAGTTCTACATATTATTTTGTTCGCGTTTTAAACGATTGCCATAAGTACGTGATACTAAATTCCAGGAGTCCATAAACCGATCCATGCACATAGAGATGCATTTCTGAAAAATTAAGAAAACATGATATTAAAATTTTTTAAATCCTAACATGAAAAAATTTGTTTTTTAATCCAGCAAATGAGAGTTAATACAATTGTACTAAGCGCCTACTAATTTTTATAAATAAAAATATTTATTAACATTTTCCATTAATAATTTTTGATTATTAAATGATTAAAACTAAATCTTAAGTGCCTAAAAAGTAAAAAATTTAATTTCTGACGTTGTTTTAGGAAACAAAAATGATCGAAAAACAGCCCAATAAATTAATGCACAACGTAACATTTTTTAGACCAATAAAATCTACATACAGTAAAAAAATGTATAATTTTTTCTATTTAAACTGCATTTTCGAATATTTTATTAACAAAAATATATTTATTTAAAAAAAAAAAGACTTAAAATTTAATTAGAAAAAAAATCAATTTCAGTTTAAAAAAATATCACAAATAAGTGAACATAGTTTTTTTAGATTTGTTTTATAAAAATTGACAACCTTGGAATTTTTTTACTGTTTAATACATTTAAGTATTTGCTGTAATATCAGACAGTAAAAAATACTTTCATTTATGTATGTAGACTTTTTTGGGCTACTGTTAGTGTTGTACAATATTATCAGAGTAGTTGAAAATAACTTTTATAAAATGTTTGACAATTAAATTTGCGAGAAATTTAAGCAATTACACGTATCATAAATCATAATTATCTGCTAAAAAAATTATTTCGTATTTTTTTTATATTTAAACATTATTGTTGGTGTTTTATTTCAGCCAAATATGTATCTACATATCCATATAACTGCCTATTTCCCGCCTTGTTACAACTTTAAAATTATAATTTAGCAAATCCTTTGAGGTTTTTTTAAACTTTATTTTTCAACTTTAAATTCATTTTATTTCAACTAATGCTCTGTGAATATATTGATTCCAGGAACGAGCATTTTGTTTTAACAACAGTTTGATTCCTGTAAATCGTTTATTAGAAATCTTTATTCAGAAATGAAACATAATTAAATCCAAATTTTAATTTATTTCTTGTGTTTACCTTTTAACTCCTAATCTATCCTTCTTCATTTAACTTTTTTAAAAGTACAAGAACCAAAATGTTTTTCTTAATGTATGTTGGGCCCTTGATTTTAGACATTTACCGAAAACATAAATAAAAAACATACCTATGTACATATGTAAGTTCTTATAAAGTCGTTAGATTTCTGGTGGTCCATGCTGGGATTTTTTATTTAGTATCGAGACTGAGTTTTTAAAAAAAGCTTATTTAAGCCAGTTTTAAAATTTCAGTTTCACAATATTACAAAAATTTAATAGAAGCCAGTAACGCTCAGCTAGTTATTTATAAATTTTCAAGCTTCCGCCCTTTTTTTATAGAGAACTAAGAATTTTTCGCATCTTGTCCATAAATTGGGAATTCAAATTCAGTTTTTATTCTATAATCATTGAATTTTAAATATTTTTTTATAAATAAATTAAGGCAAAAAAAAATGAAACTGATTTTTGATAGAATGTCATTAATTTTTAAGAAATATTTTGCAATAGCAGGAAACCATTTTGCTATTGGCTTTCTAGTTTATCATAAAAAAGCAATCCTTTTGATATGGAAAATGTTCATACATATGTCTCTAAAACTCTATTCCACACTCACCTGTTCTGAAGAATCTAATGCTACACCAGGTTTGGTAATGCACTTGTTAAAGCATTTTTCAGTCATTTTCTAAGAAAAATAAAAGCAAAAGAATTTTATTCAAAATTTTCCTTCCGTTTATAACTACTGATTTGGTTAGATAACTATGACCAGAATTATTATGTACTTATTTATGTATGTATGATTAACATACCGTCAAGAGTTCCTGTGCATTTGCTACGGCAATTTGTTGCTTAACCTGGTCCATTAGTTCGCCTTTTTCATTGGCTGATAAACTTGACATATCTGACATTTTGTAAAACCTGCAGTGTTATGTAGTCTAACAAATGAATTATTTATAATAAAACTAGTTTTTATTGAAAATTTAGCACAACTAAATTTTCTCCTAATTTTTGGTGCACTTTTATCAGTTGAAAGCAGAGTGCTTCTTCTATTTACTCCAGTATTTTTAATAGCATGTGTGTGACGGTGTAAACTCGGCTTCGTTATTTAACATTGTCATTTATGGTGAGTTCGTTAATAACAGAGTTACTTTTCAAGGTGAATAACTAAGTAAGTAATAACAATGCAAACTGTTTCTGTTGTTTGAAATAATTAGGTTAATAAAAAACGATTTTGTATATCTGCGCATATATGTATGTATATTAATAAACACTTATTTTCATTTTGATATGTTAAAGTTTTTGATTGCTTAATTGCATTTTTTGTTTCAAGGTGCATGCTTTGTTTATTTACTTTCTAGTTAAAAACATTCAAATATTTATTGTAATTAACACAATAATAAAATGTATAATTTATTTTTTAAAACATTTTAATTTGGTCAACAAATGCATGTGTTTGCTAACAATGATAATTCCAAAAATATAAGTTATAAACGTATCAAGCAATATCGTCATTTTAATTAATAATTTAAAATTTATTAAATATGAGTTTTTTTCGAAAGGCATGTTGCAGCGGCCATGAATATGTTCTTTCTTGTTTTAAAAAGTAAAACGAAAAAGACTCAAAATAATATTAGAAGTGTTCGAATATGTATTAAAATATAAGATACGAGCCAGAAAAGTTTCATTTTTGAAGTACATATTAAATTTTTTTTAAATGTTCGAATTTGGATCCAAAAGTGTTGAAAGTTGAAAAATTGTTAAATGAAGATGTTACTACACCCTGTATGTTCACATGGAAATACTTTTTAGCAAGTTTATATGTATATTTGTACAATTTACAATTTTTTTACGTTTATACAGAGGCAAGTAAAACATAATTTTTTAAAAGTCGAAGTTTTTTTTATTATATATTAATGTTTTCTTTTTTTTTTGGAAAATAAGAAACAGAATACCACGAATACTGATTAATTTTTGATGTATCCTTATTTTTTTTCTGTTCCCTGTTAAAACGTTAAAATTGAATATTTACTGAACATTTTGGAGTTAATTGTGTTTTTTTTAGCTGTTACCAGCACGTGTAAACACGCTGGCTTACCGACTAACAAAATGTGTTATATTTATTAAGAATTGAGATCGAGTTAGTTATTTTTAAGGTTATTATTAAATAA
>NDXZ01020358.1:5868-16506 GCA_003055125.1 Paykullia maculata
AAAAAAAACTAATAAGCTATAAAAAGTATTTAATATAAATAATTTTTATACCCTTCACCACAGGTGTCAAGGGTCAGTAATGAAAACTGGCAATATTCATCAATAACCGATTGAGATATAAGCAAAAGAAGACAACTTTTTTTTTTGGACAAAAAAATTTTATATTTTGCCGATACAGACATGTTTTAAGAAAATTTTGACTAATGGGCCCGGAACCCGCAGAGATATATGAGATTTGGCCCAGGCAAATATAGCGCTCTTACTTTTTTTTTTACATTCAAGATTTTTTTTATTATTTTGGCTTAGAGCAAACTTTTTCTTCTTGTTCTTTTCTTAATAGAAAATATATGTATCTTTATAAAAAAAATGATTAATATCTTATTGAAAATATTCGAATTATTTTCTATTTGTATGTGATAGTTGTTTTAAAGAATCTTCGGTTAATTTAAATAAAAATTCTGATAAATAATTTCAAAAAATTTTGTATTGTTTTTAATAAAAAATGTTCCATATATTTTTACAAAAATTCTTAACCTTTTTTTTACAGAAATTTAAAAAAAAATTTTGATACATTTTATTCAGAAAAAAAAAAATTTTTATGGAAAATTTGCAATAAATTTTATTTACAGGAATTTTTTTTTAACAATTTTTTTTAATGAAAATATATAAATCAATATTACATATATGGAAAATTGTTAATAAGGAAAAATTTTTAAATAATTTTCGTTCTAAGCAAATGTTGTTTAAAGAACTTTATTAAAAACATTTTTTACTTTTATAAAAAACTATTATGTATTAGTTTTTTTATAAAAAAAAATATTTTTGTAAATTTCCATTAAAAATGTTTAAAAAAATGTTTATTTATAAATTTAATTTTTATATCAGTTTAGTTTCTTTATTTATATTCTTATAAAATTCTTTATTTTGTTTTTAAATTATTGTTTGCGACTCAATTGCTGGAAATACAAAACAAACAACATTTTTTTCAACAAGAGCTGCTATCATTTGCATTGATCTAAATTTCATAACATGAATTTAAGTATCTGTGTACATATGTTTGTATGTATTTATTCCATTAAATTATAAATTCAATTAACAATAAATATATTGTTTATGAATTTTACAAACGCCTTCTAATTTGCTGGCACTAAAATAGCAACATTTTAAAACCACACACGCAGAAACCAAAGCACCTGCCACACAAGTTGTTTTCACATACACACACACACGCATGCATTCAAACATATGTACGTATGTATGCGTAAATGTATAGAGAATCAACAACTTTTTTTGTCATCATCTCATCTTTTTTCGAGAAGAATTATTGGAACATAAACACACGCACTCGTACGTGTTTTCTTTTTCAAGAGATTTAAAATTTTATCAATTCAATTCCATAATTCACACAGTTAAAATCAAATTTGACTTTATTTTTACTTTCGTAGGTTGATTTTTCTTTTATAAGAAATTTATTTGAAACCCATTAAAATTTTTCTTCCCAGCTGCATAAACTTTTTTAAAATATTTTCAAAAGAAATGCATAAAATTAAATATTAACTTTTAGTTTTATAGAGAAATAGATTTAGAGGGATCTGGGAGAAAAAAAACGAAATATATATGTGAATATGTATGTACATATGTATGTTTGTGTGTAATATGCTAATGTAGTGGCAAATGTAGGGTGTTTATCGATTGTCCAAGTTAATTTCTGTATTGTGTCATAAATTTAAAGATTTTGTCTTTATTAATCTAATGTCATGTTCCAGATGATAAATTTGTTTAGATTTACATAATATTAGCTGCGACTTAACGAAATAAAACCAACTAATTGTGAACAAAAAGATTGTTTATTTTACATTTTTATTATTATTTAGTTTTTTTTTTTCTCACTGACATTTACAACAAATTTGTGTTTGATATGGGAACTGTGAGATTTTGATAAATTAGGTGATTAGGTTTTAGTGCCCAAAGAAGAATAAGTTACAATTTAAAGCCAAGATAAATAAATAAAAAAAAAAGTTGTTGTAAAATGTAAACATTTGTTTTTTTCTTTTCAAACTAAGAAAAATAATAGGGGCAATAAAATAATAGAAAAAGAAATATATGTTAAAACTATAATAATAAATAACACCTATAAAGTGTCTTAACATTATTATGATTACGATTACCAGAAACAAACAACTTAAATACAAAATTTACTTAACCATCTTCAGCAGTTTTACAACGCATCTGGATCTACTGTAAGTAATTTAGAAACTTTTTTATAACTTGACCCATTTAGGCGTTTTAAAGCAATAAAAAATTATTAAAAAAATCTTCTTCTTTAAGGCAGAAAAAATAAAAATATTCTTTAACAAATGTCTTGTAATTTTTACTGCATATTTGTCATAAAAAATTTCTCTAAGAAGTTATCGGAAATTTGCTATTAAAAGGTAATTTATCGGAAGTTTACTTTAGAAAAGGTCTTGAATCGAAATTGGTTTATAAAATAAAAATAAACATAAAACATCAATAAGTAAATAAAATTTTCAGTAAAAAGATAACGCGCTGCCTAAAAAGATCAATATTTTATTTATGCTGGTTGTAAGTCCTCTAAAAACAGTACAGTTGCGTTAAAGGCAATTTAACAATGTTTTGCTAGGCTGCAGTAATCAAGAACGTGTTTTATTAAATAAATTCCGTTTTTATGTTAAAAAATATTTAAACTTATTTTACTTATTTTTGCATTTTCGTATTACAGCCAGAAACCACTTAAGATGGGATATTTTAACATATGTAGGTTAAACAGCCAAACCTAAATTACTGCGCTAAGCGTTATCTAGCTGTCAAAATTCTCATGCCCATTCATATGGTACAAAGCAAACCAAAACAGCGCAGCGTCAACGCTTTATTACAAAATTCGATTTTAACAGCGGTAGATATGAGCATGATACGTCCATTTTTACGCATACCTCCTTTTAAGGCGTATTATATAGTTTATATTGAGTATTGTTTAAAATTAATACGGGTCTCTATAAATAAATATTAAGTTTGAATTTAAGGGCAAAGAGTTATGGTGACACGACCACTTTTACACTTATCTGCCTTATATGGTTATTGTCTTGTTTTAAAAATTTTTTTTTTCGTTTTATGTTAAGTTCCATATCATAATATACCTGTTAAATTAACAAAATTTAACATAGTCAACTCAACTCTTACCGGTTTTAAAAATACTTTTTCTTTAATAGAAATTCCGTAAAAGGATGTATCGCTCATTTGCTGCAACACCGCCATAATTCAAAAAACCCACATTTCGAGTTAATAGCACCAGTGCATAGAAGCATCTTGTTGTAATTGTATAACCTTTTGTCTATTACTTGCAATAACGTATTTTTTTTAGTTATGTCTTGTCGTTTGTATGGTCAACATCGATTATATATTTTCATTCAAAAATTTAATATGCGTCTTCTGAAAAATTTTTGAGTTATGACGACGTTGCAGCAAATGAGCGATATGTATTTTGTATATTTTCATAGGTATTTTCCACTTAAGTCTTAAAGTAAAAAATGTTTCTTTAAGGAAACTTTTTATTAAAAAATAAGTGGTTTCATAGAAAACCACAAATCTTAGAGTTACTTCTACAGACCTTTAAAACATATTATAATTTTCATTCCTTAGTGTTTTCATGTGTTTTGCAATAAAAATGTCGCTTTTTTGTTGTTGTTGTTGTTATTGCCACTATAAATTTGTTATTCTATTATGCCACATAAACAATCAAACCAGACAGTTTTCTATAGACAACAAGATGCCATTATTTCTCCCTTTTTGAAACACAAACATATTTATCTATAGACGCAACCAGAATATATTATGTTGAATGTGGCAACAACGTAAATTGTTTAAGCAAATATTACTTAAATGATGATGTCGTTACTGTTGCCGTTGCATGCCGCTTAAACATACACGTTTCAAAGCAACTACAAATGTGTCTCTAGTAAATATGTATGTAGTTGTATGTGCTAGCAGCAGTTCTAGTGGTAAAGGTGGTAGACGTTGTAAAAATAGTCGTTTTGCTTGATATAAAATGCAAAATGCATTTTATTATTTATTTGTTTAATGCAATTTTTTTTTAAATATTTTATTTCTTGTTTTTTTAACAAAAAAGGTGTGTGTTTTATAATAATTTGGTCTAGATTGTGGAAATTAGCTTGAAAGAATTAAAACATTTATTGTGATCAAATTATTTAAAGACTCTTTAGAAGAAACATTATATAAATAACATTTTGATATGCATATATGTACATACATATGTATGTATGTGTGGTTATAAGAAACATATTGATTTTGTTAAGCCTCAGAGGTTTGTTTTTGAAATTTATTATAACATACCTTTAGGGATTTAAATCTTTTAAAGTTCATTGCCTGCTTTTCAAACATTGTCATTTTGTCTATGATTTTAGGTATTTGCTTTTGTGAATTTCTTAAAATTTTATATTTTCAACATTTGTTTATATGTTAACACAATCTTTTATTTATATTTGTTGTTTTTATTTTTATTCATTTATTTATTTATTGTCATGTATGTCTACACACAAATACAACGACAATATGTATTCACATAGAAATTATTTCGATTCAATTAAATTATTATGCAAAAATTTATAAATATGTATGTATGTATAATATATGTATGTATGTATGTATAATATATGTATGTATGTATGTATAATTGTTACGTTTTTAAAGATGGCTGAGTAACAATACAAAGTTTGTAGTTTAAAACAAGATATATTTATTTAATCCAAATAATTAGACGCGTACATTAAGACGAATAAACATGTTACAACGGACTCGGTACGACATACATTGTATATGCATATACATTGTATATGCATATATAAAATACTGGTTGTATGCATTGAATATGCATAAAAAAGCAAAAAAAAAAATTTTTTTTTAAATTTTACTCTATTTATTTTTGTTGCGTTTACATTTTAATTGGATATAATTAAATTTTACAAATTATTGTTTACTTTCTACTTTATATGGAGACGAAAATGTTTAAGTCAAATACATATTTACCCAGCAAAAACTGGGCAATAAAAATTGCTCTTACTCAATAACATACTTTTCAATCAGTATAACATATTATCTACATTACTTAGAAGTAGTTTTTCAATAACAAGATTATATTGTGTGACGTAGTAAATTATTCATTAGATATCAAAAAGAAAAAAAAGGTGAATAAACTTTAGCTGAACAATTGTTAGGAGCCACTTAATTTAGTTATTATGATTCTCATTTGGGTTGACATATTTTAAGTATAAATAATTTTCTTTTTCAACGGATGTTTATGAATAACGCTGAGTAAATCGATTTTTTAAGATTTTTTCTAAGAGTTTCTGTAAAACGTTACGTACAGTAGTAACAAACCTCAGTTTCGTTCTAAAAAATCTGAATATAATACATTATAGATAATGAGTTCTGTAATCCCATACAAACAATTGAATATTTTACTTATAAAAAGCAAAAAGTTATATAATATTTGAAAGGTAATGACTTATTCAATTCCTGATTTGTAACCTAAAGGGCTGCTTTATTCATTTATAGTAAGTAGTTATTTAATGACATTAAAGTAATGACTTCACAAACTCCCTATTTGTTAGCAAGTGTGGTAATGACTTATTTAAGTGCCTGTTTGTAAGCAAGCGGGGTAAATACTTATCTTTAAAGACATCGCCGTGTGAAAGTAATGAGTTAAAATGTCAAAGGTTAGTAGTTTAACTACAGTATTTTATTATTTTAACTCACTACAAAGCAATACAAGGTTTTGTTAGGTATGTATGTATGTATATCTAAGTTTTCTGGTTTATTATTGTATGTTTATTACTAAAATATGATTATATGCAAATACTAAAATGATCATTTTAATTGCAATTATTACCCAAAAACACAAAAATAATAAAAAATAAATAAAAAACTTTAAAAATCCAAATTTAAGCAATTAAATTTACAAATTTATTTATTTTAAAATATTTTATTTATAAAAAAAAAATATTTCTCATGCAAAATTTCAATATTTTAATAATTTTAAACCAAAATTAAAAAGTTTTAAATTGAAAAGATGAACTTACATAAACTGCTAGAAGAAAATATTAATTAAGCAAACAAAGATGTATCAATAAAGCTGGTTGACTTTTAATTATAAATTTAATATTTTCTTTAGCTTGGAGGAGGTTATTTTAAAAGGGAAAGTTAAACATGAATTTAAAAATCATTATTAGAGTTTTTAATCTGAAAACATTTTTATTAAAAAAAATAAAAGAATTAAGAAAACTTCTCTTTGAAAATATATATAAATTAAGGTTTAACCTACGGCAATTTTGACATTAAGTTAACTAAAAGAGGTGGTTGAAAATGAAAAACTGTTAACAAAATGTATAAAACTTTCTAATATTTTTTAATTTTATTTTACGCTAAATTATGAGCAGAGATTATAAGTTGAAAAAAAACTTAATATTTCAAATAAAATCAAAACTTTTTTTGATTAGTTTTTAACATAACGGGTTGTTTTGTATTTAACATTTACTCTTTTTTACAAAACAGGGAACAGTTTACAAAATGCCTAATTTACATAAGTTTTTTTTAAACTAAATTAAATTTTACCTAAACTTTTTTAATGGTCCAGTGAAATTAATAGAATCAATAGTTTGATATAATGATTTATTACTTTTTAATCGTTTTAAATTATACAGGAAATCATAATCGATTACCCAAATCAATATTATTGTTTAATTTTTATCAATCAATTTATTTAATATTTTAAAAAAAGAAAAATCCCACAACTTAAATGAAAACACAATTGGTTCCTGTGACATTTTGAGTCGGTTTATTTACGCCGGTTTGTCAGTGGAAAATAGTTTCACTGCTAAACTATTAGTCCAAATTTAATCACATTAAAAAATTCCAAATGCAGTTTGTTATAAAAAAAAACATACATAAATACATATGTACTATAGACTGTTGCTGTTAAATATTTAAATAAATGCATGCATTCATACGCGTATTAACACAAAATGTGTGCGTGTGTGCGATTTAACATTAATGTGAAATCAGTACTTAGTGCCGATTACGAGCGCATAAAAATAACTATAACTTTTGAACTACTAATGGGTTTTGTTTGAAACTTTAAAAGTTTAAAGACATGTTGTTGGGCTTTAGGGTTATAATTTAAAAGAGAAAAATGTTTTATTTAATACCTATCTTTACTGGACTAAATTTGACAACCTCTATTTAATTTTTTGTTGTTGTATTTATTTGTGTTTTTAACAAAGGTGCAACTTATAAATTAATTTTAGTTTTTAGTAAAATTTTTTAATGAAAGCCCTTGCAATCTTAAAAGAAGAGGTAAGGCTTTGAAAATATTATCTTCAGAGGAAAAATGTTTTAAATTTTCAGCCAGCTACGGTGCATGCTTCAAAGCTGACTTTCTCTGTTGTAAATAACTAAATCATTTTTAAATTGTAACTTAAAATTTTAAAGCAAAATAGGATCTGTTAAAAAAGAAACTAAAATTTGTATATAAAAAGTTTTGTATAGTTAAGCCGTATTCACAAAAAATTTGTAAGAAACTATAAAATGTTAATAATAAAACTATGCAACAAATGAAAACTTTTTTTAAAACGTAAGAACGTATCAGAACGAATAAGTGAGCCCCCCCGTGGCTAAAATTTTGCTACATATTGTTAGCGAAAATTGTGAGTTAACTTAAAGTTATGTTAAAAAAAAGTGAAAACAAATAATTTTTCCTCCAATTTTTCAAAAAAAAAATGCAGGAAATTTTTTTTTTAAAATAACATATTAATTTGGTTTGTTCATTAAACTAACTTTAAGCTACATTATAGTCATATATAGTTAAGCCGTATCACCAATTCTGATCAAGGTTTTAGACAAGAACTGATGACAGCTTTTTTTGGGTGGCCCACTGATTTTCAGAATCTTTAAACGCCCACACAAAAAGGTTTAACAAATCTGCCTTAAATAAGTATGGGGTTTTACTACTCTTTGCAAGTATAATCGAATCTAGAATGTCACGTTCTTGCGTCAAATCTAAATTGTAAAATAAAAATTTTAATAACTCAAGCAGAATTTTTTAATTCGACATTTATATAACATTTTGAATATAAATTTTTTCATATTCTGTTTTGTTAAATTATAAAATATTTATAAAAATGAAAAAAAAAAAAATATTTTATGACAAAAATTTGTTGATAAACTGTTTAGAAATTTTTCAGCAGTTTTCTTTTTAATAAAAATTTCCGAATATTTTTTCTTAATACGTAAAATGAAAGATTTTTAGAAATTCTCGAAATAAATTTTTTTATCCTAAAAAAAAATTAAAACATGTTTTTGATAAATTTTTTATTTACAATTTTTAATTTTAAATAAACTTTATATTAAAC
Source organism: Paykullia maculata (assembly GCA_003055125.1). Taxonomy (NCBI): domain Eukaryota; kingdom Metazoa; phylum Arthropoda; class Insecta; order Diptera; family Rhinophoridae; genus Paykullia; species Paykullia maculata. Next base: position 14,310 of record NDXZ01020358.1, read on the forward strand.
AGTTTTATTTAAATTTCATTATTAATATTTAATTTTCTAAAAATTCTCTATAATAAGTTACAAATAATTTTTAATTTGTAGGGGGTATTTATATTTCGGCATTGTGGAATAAAACATTCAAAATTGTTTATTTTATTTCTTTTATCTCTATACACATTTTAATACATATTTTAATACCACCAAATTATAAACGATCATGTTCAATATTAACTTCATATTAATAATTTATGCCAAAAACAAAAATATTCGAATTTTCTGTTTCTTTCGTTTTTTTATTTTATTTGTAGTATCACAGCCAACATAACATCATAACTTATGCATTATATGCAGGCAAACATACATACATACTTATGTAAATATGAATATTATACGTGTGTATTATGAGAAAACATTTAAAACACATGTACAAATATATACACACAGAAAACAAACATTGAATATTAAATGTGTTTGTTTGAAAATAGGGAGTCAAATAAATTCAAAGACTGACTGGTGGTGTAGCCAACATATTTCGTTGTAACACTCGTATGTGTTTTACACTAAAACATGCGAACATGAATTGCATTTCACGCTGTATAATTAGTCACGTACTATATGTATGCATTCCCTCTCTGCTCACCCTGCAGCAGGTTTAATAAAATGTTTTAGCACCGAAACACCAACTAAACCAACAACAAGAACACCAATAGCAGCATTGAAAACAACAACATACAACATAAAAAGTAAATAAATATTCAAAGTCATTAGACGACTCAATATAAAATGGATATTTGAATAGTTATACATATGTATGTATGTTTATGTACTAAATGAAAATGATGACGATGACTATAGTAATGTGGTTGTGATGACGATGGCAATTTAAGAGTATGAGTTTATTTACAGTTAAATTGAAATATTAAATCATAAGAGTAGAAGAATTAAGAGGAAATAAAATTTGAAAAGGACGAGAGTAATATTAATGGCAGGAGATGATTGAGCCATATTTATGTTTATTTGTCTGCCGATTGGAGGTGCAGGTCAACCTCAATTATGCGATATATGAGGTTTATTATAAACGCAAACACTTGGAGGCAAACAGACAGACACACATATTTACATACCTCGAGTTAAATAAAAATAATTACATCCCTTTTGACCAAAAACGTAATATTTGTTGATATAGTTGATGGCCATATTGTTAATCATAATTAGGTTTCTAAAGGGATAATAAATGGAGAAAAATAATTTAGTATCATAAATTAATTAAAAAAATCTCCTTCGCAAATTGGTTTTGTTTATAGAAAAAAAAAACTTAATTATTATAGAAATCCAAAAGATATACCCCCATATTCATAAACAATTTTTAAGTTTACTGAAGGTTTATTGAACGGTTTTTGTATGAAAATTTCGTTCAATAAACCTTCAATAAACTTAAAAATTGTTTATAAATATGGGGGATAATATATAAGTATTAAAAAAAAGGCTTTTCATTAAAAATTCTAAAATTCCAAATTCTTATTTAAAGAAGTACAAAAGTTTCTAATAATATACCTGGCATAAGATAAAAAAATCACAGGAGGTTAAATTTATTTAAACAACTTATTAGTAATCTCTCGGTTAGAAACAGTTCTTAAAGTGAGAACAGTTTATTTTTAATGTTAAAACATTTAAATCAAACATTTAAATCAAAAAACTTTAAATCAATGAAATTTTTTAAACCGCAAAGCAGCCCACTGGGAATAGTTTTCAAACAGTCGCTTGACAAAACAAAAGTTCTTCTTTTTATTTTATAGAACACAATTATGCACAAATATTAAGGGGGTTATAACTTTTGCTGGTAACTATGAGTAGAGTTTTTCAATCTAATTTGGCAAAATGTTTCTACAGGAAAAATCTGCAAAAAAAAATTTTTTTTTTCACTAAATGAAAACTTAGGAATTGCAGTTATATGCTTCGAAAAATAAATTGCGAAAATAAAATTTAAACATTTTAAATTAAACAGTTTTAAATGGTATAGAATACCTTAAGAAGCGCAGAAGACCGAGGCGCTTGGAAATCTATTCTACGTTTGGCTATAGGAACAAACGTTCTGTATTAGCCACTTAAGTAAGTAAGTAAGTAAGAATACCTTAAAATCAAACAAATTGAAATGATATTTTATAAAATTAATACACCTAAAATTTAAAAATTTTTTAAGATGGAAACAGTATTCCAT